>PVLA01007194.1:0-109490 GCA_004027455.1 Hydrochoerus hydrochaeris | reverse complement strand
GAGCCCCTGTGCAGGCCTGGCTTCCGCCCCCAACTCAGGTGACAGCCACAGGCACACAAGTCCTGCCACAGGGTCTCCCTGCCCAGACCCCTGGATGTCATGTGGAGAAAAGTGCAGTGGTCAAACCACCAGCCAGCTTGAGGCACAACCCTTGTCCCTGGTGCCCCCTCCCCAGTGTCCCCCAGTGAGTGACAGATGTCCTCACAGCCCTGGCGAAGGTGAGGACCGTGCGCAAGGGCCTTTGCTAGCGTGGCCCTGAGAGGAAGGCGAGAGAACTTAACTGTCCCATGTTACGTGGATGGCTCTTCCCTCCAGGGACAGTGGCCCTCACATGCAGGCCATGGGCTTCTCTAGGTACCTTGTCCGTGCAAACAAGGCCAGTTCTGCAGATGTCCCGTCTTGCAGTCCCTGGCCCCGCACTAGGCCCTTTCTGTCTGCCACCTGCCAAGAGCTAGGAGCGTGCTTGGGGCTGGAGGCGTGCTTGGGGCTGGAGGCGTCTCTGCCTCAGCTGTGGGGAGGGGGCGGGGCGGGGCGGGGCGGTGGTGGTGGGCCCTGCCCCCGCTGAGCAATGCCTTCCTCCCAGGTCATCCGCAGAGGCTGGCTGACCATCAACAACATCAGCCTCATGAAGGGTGGCTCCAAGGAATATTGGTTCGTGCTCACGGCAGAGTCACTGTCCTGGTACAAGGATGAAGAGGTGAGTGGTGGGGCGGGTGGGCTCGGTGCTGCCCCCAAGTGTGGCACGAGGACCCTGGCAGGCAGGGCTGGAGGGCCGGCCCTCGAGGTGGCCCAGGGCAGCACGCGGAGGAGGAGGAGGACGGGGGGGGAGGGGGAGGAGGAGGAGGAGGAGGAAGGAAATGGGAGGCTGGCGCAGGCTGGATGTGGACCACTGGCCTCCAGCACCGCACGGAGGAGGGGTGGGGACTCGTGGCAGAGCCGGGCCCTGGACGCGGGTGTTCCCTGGGTGTCCGTTGCCTGTGGCTTGGGGCTGCACTTAGCCTCTCTAGACTCGGGGTCCTACTCTGAAGTTACATGGGTTCATTCATTCAGCCTGAGGACTGAGCACTGTATAGCCCAGGCCGGCCTCTAGCTCACAGCAATTAGCCTGCCTCGGCCTCCTCCCAAGTGCTGGAGCTTCAGGTGTGTACCACCACACCCAGCCATAGAAATCCGGCAGCTGCTTCACGGCTCACCCTCGGAGTCCAGCACGGTGCCCTCGTGTCCCCACCTGCGGCCTCTAGCAGCCCCAGGAAGGGAAAGAAGGACCAGACCAGTTGAATGCTGGCCCCGTGGGTGGCCCCTGGACAGAATCTGGTCACAGCCACTCAGTGTGAGCACCAAGCACCCAGCTAACAAATCTAGCACTGTTTTAAGAAAGTGGGCCGGGGCCAGGGATATAGCTCAGTGGCACAGCACCTGCCTGGCAAGTGCAAGGTCCTGAGTTCGATTCTCGATACCAAAAGAATTAAATTTTTTTAAAATGGAGCTGGGATGTAGCCCAGATAGATCCTCAGTACTGCAAAGAAGAAAGAGTGAGGACATGAGAACTGGGCTTCAAGACCGCAGGGCTGTCGGGCCAGGGATTTAGCTCAGCACCCTAAGCGCTTGCCTGGCAAGCATAAGGTCATGAGTTTGATCCCCAGTACCAAAAAAAAAAAGACCGCAGGGCTGTGGGGTGATGAGGTCCGGCTTCCCTGGGGCCTCCAGAGCCACTGTCTCCGCTCCTCAGCAAGCCCTGAGGCCCCCTTGGGTTGGCACTGCTGTCCCTCTCATTTGCCAGGCGGGACACTGAGGCCCTGGTTAGTGACTGAAGTGCCCCGTCTGTGATGCCCCCAACCCATCGGAAGTGGTCACATCAAGAGGGGGCGTCGGGGTGAAGCGCAGTCATCCTGCTCATCCTTTGCCCCCCGGACACTCGGGGCCACACAGGCCGGCCTCGGGGACTCTGCTAGGATCTGCCCTGAGCCAAGGCGGTGGGGTCAGCAGAGCTGCCACAAGCATTTACGGGTGTCACCGCGAGCCTCCGAGGAGGCCAGTGAGGGTGTGGCCCGGCCTCCTCGCCCTGGTTTCTAAGGCAGCAACTGGGACACAGTCACAGCTGCAGGTAGCTGGGGTGAGGGCTTGGGATGGCCCTGTGGCCACTGGTGTCCCCTTTCCAGCCCTGCAGTCTGACCAGAGCTACCCCAGATGTCTTGTGCAGGGGCAGGATGGGCAGGAGCACCCCGAGATGGCCAGGCGCTGGGTTCTGCCCAGGAGCTGAGGGTGGGCTCCTGTGTCCCCGCAGCTGGGGGCCGGGCAGATCTGGGATCCCGTGGACAGGTGTGCCTAACATGGCATGGGGTGCTGCAGACCGGCTTGGGGGCGCGGGCAGCATCGGGGGTCGGCTCTTGGTTGCCCCTGGGAGCTGCGCACCCCACTGTGGGCCCCAAGCCCGGCAGGGGCAGCGCAGGAGGCGGCGGTAATTCGAACCAGGCGGGTGCCAGGGGCCCCTGAGTCTCAGACACAAAGCAGGTGCGACATCCAGGGTGGGTCCCCAGCCCCCGGGGCCCTCAGCGTGACACGGGTGACGTGTGGCCACCTTCCTAGAGAAGCCACGGAGAGAGGCAAGAAGTCAGGATCTTTTATTTCAGAAATAAGAAGGGACACTGATGGCACGGGGTGGGGCGGTGGGGCGACTCTTCGGCCGGGACCCTCAGCCCAGGGATCCCGAGAGGCCTTGCCCGGTGCCATCTCCCACCTGGGCTAGTCCCCACTGGGGACCGTCCCGTGCCAGCCGAAGGTGCACTTACCTCTGCGCCTGCCTTCCTCGGGGTGGTGGCCCACTCGGGGAGCCGGCAGGGCCCGAGCCCAGCCCAGCCACTGTGCAGACTGCTGTCCACACGCGGGACCGCCTGGACGCGGGGCGAGGCCGGGCGCAGCCGGAGGGAGCGGCAGGTGCGCGGCGTCTGCAGGAAGCGTGCCGGGGAGGGGGCGCTACGTTGGGGGGCGCCCGCGGCTGCGTGCGTGCACGTTCGGGTGCTTGCGTGCGCGTGTACGCATGCTGGCGGCTGCAGGAAGAAGCACACTATAAACACTTCGAGATGTGTCTGGTGCACAGCCCTGCCGGCCCTGACACAGTGACTTGGCCCTGCTGGCCGCTGCAGCTTCCTGCCTCCTGACACGCGAGGGTGGGGACCGGACCAGGAGGCCCTTCCCGGGTCTTCCTGGCAGGGCACAGCCAGACCTCTCTCACCCACCCCGCACTGGCTCCCCTGCCCCGCCTGCCACCCCCGCTGTGACAGGCTTTAATGTCACCCCCCTACCCGGGGCTTCTAGGCTGCACCCCAGTGCGGGCTACGTCCCTCTGCCCTGTGTCCTTGCTGTGCCGGACATGGCAGCGTGACCCTGGGGCCTTACGGTGCAGGAGACCCCAAGCTTAGTGCTTTGGCACTTTGCTAGATGCATGTGCTTCTGTTCTGTCCCCTCCTGCTTTTTTTTTTTTTTTTTTTTTTTTGGTACTGGGGATCGAACTCACGACCTTGCACTTGCCAGGCAGGCACTTAAGCCACTGAGCTAAATCCCCAGTCTTTTTTTTAGTTCTTATGCTACCCAGCCTGGG
Source organism: Hydrochoerus hydrochaeris (assembly GCA_004027455.1). Lineage (NCBI taxonomy): Eukaryota > Metazoa > Chordata > Mammalia > Rodentia > Hydrochaeridae > Hydrochoerus > Hydrochoerus hydrochaeris. The sequence goes on along the minus strand of PVLA01007194.1, from coordinate 105,892 downwards.
TTTGAACCTAGCAACGCTCCTGCCTCAGCTTCGCAGAGTGCCGGGATGACAGATGCATACTGACCCCCTTGCCGACAAGCCCCTCACGCATTCCTCCATCACACTGGCTGCTCTTATCTCAGAGGTGGCTCCCGGGTGGGCTTCATTCTGGGGCCTCACGGCACGGGGACAGGCCCATGAGGAGGAGGCTGCAGAGACTCTGGTGCTGAAGAAGGGCAGGGAGGCTGCAGGCAGAACCTGGTGGTGTGTCACATCAGGCTGTGTGTCCCTGGGCAGGCAGCTGCCGTCTCAGCTGCGTGTCCTCAGCAGGTCAGAGGGGAAATCTCCGCAGGCAGCTGCTGCAGGTCACGCAGGCACGGGGGCTGGGGACTGCGGCTCTGCTGTCTGGATTCCCAGTATGGAAAAGCAGCTCACAGACTGGGTGCGGCTCAGAGGCAGAGGGACTGCTGGACAAACACAAGGCCCTGGGTTTTGTCCCCAGCATTGTAAAAACCGACTATACTCCCCCTCAAAAATGCGCATGTGCCAGGTCTGGTGAGACAGGCCTTGAGTCCCGCAGTTAGGGAGGCGGAGGCAGGAGGAGCAAAAGTTAGAGCCCAGCTGGGTGATTTAGCAAGACCCTGGCTCACAAAATATAAGAGCTAGAAGCTGGGCATGGTGGCACACACCTGTCATCCCAGAACTCAGGAGGCTGAGGCAGGAGGATCTCTGTGAGTTCATGACCAGCCTGGGCTCCAGAGTGAGTTCAAAGCCAGCCTGAACTGCATAGCAAGACTGTTTCAAAAATATACGCACGCACGCACGCACACACACACAAATTTCTAGAAATGAAAGACAGAAGAAAAGCTTTTGTGTGCCCCACCCTCCACACGTCGAGGACCAACTGTGCTGCTCGGGAAGGGGCCCAGCCCCTTGGTGGCCGCAGTCACTTAGCCAGTGGTGATGGGTGTGCCCAGGACCTGGAGTACCACCCCAGCTTTGTGACGTGCAGGCCCAGGTCCCTGCCTACTGTCTCTCTGTGCCTCAGTCTCTGAGGGAGCAGGGTAGGTGCAGTCACATGGTCACCAGAGTTCAGTAATCCCAGTACACATTGCACCATCTCCGCAGTGGACAAAATGGACGTTGTCCCTGTCCTCCAGGAGCCCAGGGAACAGGTGGAGCCAGGTCCCTAGTGTGTGGGGTCCAGAGGTCCCCTTCCACACTCCATCCTGACTTAGACAAGGAGCTGGCTGTGTGGCATTGGGCAAGGCAGCCTGGGCAGAGGCCCTGGGTATGCAAAGGTCCTGGGGTAGGAGCCACCCAGGAGGTCGAGGCAGCAAGCGAGGGGGGGAACAGTGGCAGATGAGCTAATCATGCAACACCACCCACATCAGAGCCCCCCTGTGACACCTGCCCCAGGGCACTGCATGCCACTGTCCAGACAGCTGGGGTGACCCTGTGTCTTTGGCCCTCAGGAGAAAGAGAAGAAGTACATGCTGCCCCTGGACAACCTCAAGATCCGCGACGTGGAGAAGGGCTTCATGTCCAACAAGCACGTCTTTGCCATCTTCAACACAGAGCAGAGGTGAGGGCCTCCCTCCCCAAGCTACAGTCCCCAGAGGGGTGGCACATGGATCAGTGGCCTCATTTGAGGCTTAAGTAGCTTGCACCAAGTGCTTGCTCTCCAGGGTCTCATATTCTAGAAAGGCAGTTGGAGCTGGGCACAGTAACACACACCCGTTATCCCAGCACTCTGGGAGGCCGAGGCAGGAGGATCACCAGTTCCACTCAGCCTGGGGAATTTAGTGACTTAGTGAGGTCCAGTCTCCACATGAAAAGGACTGCGGATGGAGCTAAGTGCAAAGGCCCTGGGTTCACTCCCCAGTGCTGCAAAAAAAGAAACAGTAGGATGCTGTGGGTGTCTGGTGGGGAGCAGAGATCTGAGTGAGGGGGAACCCTGGAAGGTTCCCAGCAGAGGCGCCTGGCTCAGGTGCTCGCTAGCGCCCTCTAGTGGTTGCGAAGGGGAACAGGTTGGCCTGAGTAGGGCGCCAGGGCCCAGGAGCAGGAGGCAGGGGCTGCTCTAGGTGGAAAGGCTGGGTGGGGCCAAGGACAGGGGTCCCGGTCTGCTGCAGGCTCAGTCACAGGAGTCGGGAATTCAGGAGTGAGCTCAAGGCAGGGGGACCCTACAGGGCTGGGGGTGGGGGTCGAGGTGTGGCCCGGTGCTGGGCGAGCCAGGTCAGCACCCCTGGTTTGATCCACAGCACAAGCAGGGAAGGAAAAGGGACCCAAAACCTGCTTAGCATTTCTAGGCCTTGGACCCCTATGACGCCCCCTCCTGCTGCTGGCTGGCGGCCAGCTGTCCCACCTCCCTGAGTGAGCCCTGAGCTTCCAGGCACAGGAGGGGGATGGTATTGCCCATGTATCTCTTAGAACTGGGCTCAGGAAGCTCAGAAAAGGTGTCATGGAAACAAGTATACGTTCCCTTGTTTTGTATAAATTGAATCCAGATTTCCCCATCAAGGCATGGTCGGGGGGCAGCTTCCTGGCCCCCTTTCTTCTTCCTCAGCCTTTCCCAACACATGGCTTCCACCTCTCGGTCTAAGAGGCCTGCCTAAACCCCAGCCATCTTGATGACATTCCAGGCAACAGAAAGGAGAAAGAACAACTCATGTCTCACTTGGAGGCGCTGAGGGACGCTCCACTAGCTGGGCCCCACGTGGGACAGGATAGTCACCAAGGCGCATGTCGTGAACTCTAGCTATCGGACACTGTCCCACAACACTGGACTCCTCCTGTCCTGCTTCCAGCCTTGGGGCACTGCATCTTAGTGCTACCCTGTGACCCACATGAGCCTGACACTTCCTAAGCCTGTCTTATCCGTCCCCAGGAATCAGGCCACCATCTAGATGTCTGATTTACAGCAAGAGTAGCCACTGGCCGCCTGTAGCTATTTACATGTAAATTAATCAAAATGATGCTTAGGGGTTTTTTTGTCTTTTGGTACCAGGGATCAAATAATCAAAATGAAGTGAAATTTAAAATACACTTCCTCAGCCAGGTGTGATGGTATGTACCTGTCACCCCCGCATTCTGGGAGGCTGAGGCAGGAGGGTTGCAAGTTTGAGCCCAACCTGGGCAACTTAGACCCGGTCTCAAATTTAAGGAAATAAATAGGGCTAGGGATGTAATTTAGTGCAAAAGCCCTGATAGCCCTGGGTTCAATCCCCAGTGCTGGAAAATAAAAGATTTTGCCAAAGCCTCCTGTGGCTGCCACATCAGACCGTGGAGCAGGGGACATTCCCACTGTGGCAGGAAGTTCGGGTGGTCGTTGCCACTCTAGCTCCCTGCAGACCCCTCGCTGGGAGGCCCCTTCCAGAGTAGGGCTCATGAGACGAATTTCAGTACCCCCAAGAGAACCTGACGAGGAGGGGACAACCATTTCCCAGCGTAGGAGTTACCCAGCCCCTAAAAACAAAAAGGCCGGGATACTCTGCCCCCAGACCCTGCCCAGTGCTGCCCTGCCCGGGGTTTTTTGTTGTTGTTGAGTTTTGTCACAGGGTCTCACTATGTAGTTCAGGCTGGCCTCGAACTCACTACAGGCTGGCCTCAATCTTGTGGCAATTCCTCTGCCTCAACCTCTGAATGCTGGGACCATAGGCATGTGCCACCATGCCCAGCTTGCACTGATATTTAATGGGCAGTAGATGCCACATCTCAGCAACTGGTCAGTGTGACAGGGGCGGAGCGGGGGGCATCCCGGAGCCTCGGTTGGTTTTGAGTCCTTGGTTGTGTGGCCAGAGTCCTGACAGTGAGTCAGGCCTGTGATTGGACCCTCACTCCCGCCCCAGGAACGTCTACAAGGACCTGCGGCAGATCGAGCTGGCCTGTGACTCCCAGGAGGACGTGGACAGCTGGAAGGCCTCGTTCCTGCGCGCCGGTGTCTACCCGGAGAAGGACCAGGTGAGGAGCCACGCTGCCCGCTGCACTGCCCCTTAACCGAAAGGGAGGCCCAGTGCTAGGCTGCCTGCAGCCCCTGGAGCACACAGAGCAGAAAGTCCCCCACTGGGCTCGCACACAGGTCCCCAGGGGCTGTGTCACCCCTTACTGCTTCCACTCTCGGTGCAGGCGGAGAATGAGGACGTGGGGCAAGACACCTTCTCCATGGACCCACAGCTGGAACGGCAGGTGGAGACCATCCGCAACCTGGTGGACTCCTACGTGGCCATCATTAACAAGTCCATCCGCGACCTCATGCCAAAGACCATCATGCACCTCATGATCAACAACGTGAGTGTGCACTGCTGCCCGGGGCAGCCCCAGGCCAAAGCTGGGGTCCACGCTGCAGGTGGACTCCTGGGGTTTTGCTGTTGTTGGTTTAGTTTTTGGGGTTTTTTTGGGGGGGTGGTTGGTACCAGGGATCGAACTCAAGACCTGGTGCTTGCCAGGTGAGCGCTTATGCTGCTGAGCTAAATCCCCGGCTAGTTTAGTTTTTTGAGACAGGGTCTCACTGTGCAGCCCAGGCTGGCCTTGAGCTCATTTTGTAGCCCAGACTTGCAACGATCCTCCTGCCTCAGCTTCCCGAGTGCTGGGAGTACAGGACTGCACCACCACATGTAGCTTTTCCATCAGTTTTTATTCCTGCCTCAGCAAACGCCAGGAGGGCTGGACATGGGCCACACACAATTGTCATTTGGTCACTGAATGGGAGGCTGAGACAGGAAGATGGCAAACTTGACTTTTGTTAGACAGTGAGATATTTGGTTCACAACACATATGTACTGATTTTTTTTTTTTCTTGCAGTACCAGGGATTGAACTCACAACTCGCACTTGCCAGTTAGACTCTTTGCCACTGAGCTATATCCCCCGCCCCAAGGATGGCAGATTTGAATACTGCTTGGTCAACTTAGTGACTTAGCTAGACCCTGCCTCAAAATAAAAACATGGAGCCGGGCTTGGTGGCTCACGCCTGTTACCCCAGCACTTGGGAGGCTGAGGCAGGAGGATTGTTGCAAGTTCGAGACCAGCCTGGGCTACAAAGTAAGCTCAAGTCCAGCCTGAACTGCATAGCAAGACCCTGTCTCAAAAAGACAAAAATAAATAAATAAATAAATAAATAAATAATAAAAATAAAAATACAGGGCTGGAGTTTAGCTCAGCGGCATAAGCGCCTGCCTGGCAAGCATGAGGCCGTGAGTTCAATCCCTGGCACCGGATAAATAAATAAATAAATAAATATAAAAAGGGCTGAGAACAGGGCCCCATGGCAGGGCGGGTGAATTCCAGCTCAGCCTCCAGACCCAGAAGCAGTGAGTGCAGGAAGGAGCAGCGCGGGAGGGGACAGCAGGGGACTGGAAGGTGCCGGTCCTGCATCCTGTGCGTGCGAAGGGCGGGAGTGTTTTGGGGCAGCCGTGGGGGGCGCAGGAGGTGACCTGCCACCTGTGTCCCCAGACCAAGGCCTTCATCCACCACGAGCTGCTGGCCTACCTGTACTCCTCAGCCGACCAGAGCAGCCTCATGGAAGAGTCGGCTGACCAGGCGCAGCGGCGGGACGACATGCTGCGCATGTACCACGCGCTCAAGGAGGCACTGACCATCATCGGCGACATCAGCACCAGCACTGTGTCCACGCCCGTGCCCCCGCCCGTCGACGACACCTGGCTGCAGACTGCGGCCAGCCACAGGTCGGGGGGGCAGGGGGCAGCCGGAGCCAGTGCTGGCTGCAGGGTCACCTTCCTACAGCATGGGGTGGGGCGCGGGGCTGGAGTGGGCCCCAGTGGGCCAGCCACAGTGACGGAAGCATCTGCCTGGGGCTCCTAACCGGGGAAGGTGGTGGCAGAGGGCTGGCCCGGGGCTCCTGGGGTGGCGGCCCTGCTGCAGCCCCAAGGTGCCCTGCAGGGGAGAGCCCAGGCCCTGCAGGAGGCCCTGGTGCTGTTGGGCGGGGCAGCATCCACTGGGGAAGCCCTGGGGCTGGGAGGGGTGGGAGGCAGGGACCCCCAACTCATCAGCTTCCCCTGCCTGCCACCCAGCAGCCCCACTCCACAGCGTCGACCGGTGTCCAGCGCGCACCCGCCCGGCCGGCCACCCGCAGTGCGGGGCCCCACACCGGGGCCCCCCCTGATCCCCGTGCCCGTGGGGGCTGCGGCCTCCTTCTCGGCACCCCCCATCCCGTCCCGGCCTGGGCCCCAGGTGTTTGCCAACAGTGACCCCTTCTCGGCCCCACCACAGATCCCATCCCGGCCGGCGCGGGTGCCCCCCGGCATCCCCCCAGGAGTGCCCAGGTAAGGTTGCACTGCCACCTGTGCCCTGGGATGGCATCTGGGGCCTGCCCCTCCTCCCGCCCCACACCATGTAGACAGCGAGGGGCCATGCTCACCACAGGGGAAACTGAGACCTAAGGGGCCCAGGTCCTTTGCACAGAGTCTCACAGTAGTGGTGGCAAGGTGACCCCTCTGCCATGTACCACTTGGGACCTTGGCACTGGAACGCCCCTGCCCACCTGAGGTCCAGGGAGGAACAAGGACCTGCCCAGGTCACACAGGAGCAAACGCAGGGACACAGGTGGCCTCCTCCAGGCCCCGGTAGCACCGGGAGCGCCCCCAGGCGGGGCTGGCGCGGGCCTCACTGCCCCTGCCTGTGTTCTCTCTGCAGCAGGAGGCCGCCCGCCGCGCCCAACCGGCCCACCATCATCCGCCCAGCCGAGCCCTCGCTGCTCGACTAGGCCACCACAGGGCCACGCGTCCCTCTGGGGGCCTCGGGCCCTTGCCACGCTGGGACCAGGCTCCTGGGGCTGCCCCACCCTGCCCCATGCCACTGGATACCACACCGTGCAAGGGACCGAAGGCCCGGGCAGGGGGTGCTGGGGTTTGCACTTTTGGGGTGACCCAGGTGCCAGCAGGGCGACCGCGCTCTGGGTGCTGTCCTGAAGGAGGGGTCCAGGCCGGTTGGGGGGTGTCCCCGGCTGGGGCAGCTCACATAGAGTAGGCCATCTGGAAGCTGAGGTGCCAAGGGCCTCTGGGTCCCCAGGCCATGTCGGGGTTCTCATGGGGGACCCCCCCCACCTGGCCCACGTTGTACATAATCCTTCCTCGGCCACATTAACCACGCAGCCGGCCCGGCCCACCTCGGCTGCCGGAGGTGCCTTCTCCAGGCCTGGATCCTCTGCCAGGCCGGCCTCGCTCCCCCTGCGCCCCCAGTCCAGGCTGAGGGGCTCGGGGCCCAGGTGCCCCTCTCTGAGCAGACCCCTCGCTCCCTCCCGGCTCGCTGACCGCTGTAAGTGCCTGCGCTCTGTACCCTCTTAATAAACTAAATAAAGGGAAGAACGTCGCGCTGCCTGTGACCTGTGTCCGTGTCCACACCGAGCCCCACTCTCGGCCTCTGCCTGAGGACAGTCCTGGCAGCTCCGAGTGACACAGCCCGGACCTGGGTCCACCCCTCTTCCCCTTTTGCCCTGTGGGGGCCCCCAGGCCTTGAGGCGCCACCAGGGCCACAGCTGAACTTTGCCTCTGGTTTCTCTCTTGTGCCCAGGCGACCGCCTCCATCTGCTCCTGCCCGACCTTTCTTCTGAGCTTCGCGGAGACCCTCCCGCCCTCCCTCCCACCTGCATGTCCCCTCCATGGGGGCAGCCATCCCAGCTGGGGTCCCTGAGCCCCAATCACCAGGCCTCTGGGTTCTCTGACCATAATTTATTGACTCCAGGACCCAGGCCTGACCAGCCTTTCCTGCTGGAGGCTCCCGCCCGTGGACTGTGGATAGGCAGCCCCTCGGCCCTGTTGAGGGCCCTGCAGGAAGGGAGTGGACAGTCCCATAGGTCCCTCCTGCAGCTGTCCACTCACTGGGCCAAGGGGCCAGGGCCCCTTCCTGTCAAATAAAACCACTCTCCTGGTAAGAATGCTGCAGCTGTCGCCTCCTTCCCAGCCAGGCAAGGGGCCCCTCCTGCTACGCCTGGCGTGGAGAGCCCAGGCGGGGAGGGGCGGGATGAGTCGCTTCCCGGCCCCTTCCAGGGCAGTGCTGATACCACCTGGAAGACATTAAGGCCAGGGGCAGCGATGCCAGGCCCTGGAAGCGTGCCCTGTCACCCCAGCACTCTGGGGTGAAGCAGGGGGATCGCAAGTTCGAACCCGGTCTGGGTAACTTAGTGTCTTAGCGAGAATCTGTGCCAAGAAACAGAAAATGGCTAAGGACATAGCTCAGTGCAAAGGCCCTGGGTTCAGTCCCCAGAACCACAAAAACAACAGCAAAGGCACATGTGCGGGGCGCCGCCAGGGAGCACCATGGCCGCACTCCCAACGGCACAGCCGCACCGTGCAGTTTCCGCCCCTCAAGGGGGACTCAGGCCTACAAGGCAGGGGTATTCTGCACAGCTCAGGGAGGGGCCCTGTCACACAGGCACGTGGCCCTCCGTTTTCAGGGCTCCTCAAGGCAGACCTATGTGCAGATGGGATGCTTGTCCTGGAAGAAGCGCTTGAGGGTGCAGACCTGCAGCACGGCCACCAGCAGCAGCACCGCCACGTTGACAGCCGACCAGAAGTTGACCCGCTCGAGATTGCCCTCCTGCAGGTTGCGGTCCCGTGCTTCCAGGGCCCGCAGCAGCGTGAGCAGCTGGATGCTACGCTCCAGCCGGGTCCTCATGGTCTCGATGGATTCCTGCAGACAGAAGGAAGGCCGGGGCCACAGAACCTCAGTCTTCACTGCCACTCCCTGGCTGTGTGACCTGGAACTGGCTAGCGAACTTCTCTGGGCCTCAGCTGTAAAAATGAAATGCTAAGCCATTGACGTGTCTCGGCACATACCTGTGATGCCAGCACTCGGAGGCTGAGGCAGGAGGATCACCATGAGTTGGAGGCCAGCCTAGGCTACATAGTGAGTTCAAGGCCAGCCTACACTACACGGAAAGACCCTGTCTCAAAAAACAAAGAAACAAACATGCTAGGGCTGCAGGGTAGCTCAGTGGTAGGTGTGCTGGGCACATGCGAGGCTCTGGATTCAATCCTTAGCAAAAAAGGGTCAGTGAGTGGCCAGAATATGTTTAGTACTGGGTAGTAGGACAGTCACTGAGCCCAGACAAACACCAGGTCTGCCAGGTGCTAGCTGTGTGGCCTTGGATGAGTTACTTTGCTATCCTGTGCCTCAGTTTCTCCATCTGTGAAAAGAAAATCCTTGAAGCATAGGACTTACTTTAAGGAGAGGTTATGCTGAGGATTTAGCTCAGCGGCATAAACACCTGCCTGGCAAGTTCGAGGTCACGAGTTCGATCCCCGGTACCAAAAAAAAGAGAGGTTATGTACTCGTGATGTATGAGCTACGATACAAAACAGGAGTTAGCCGAGTGTGACACACACCGGTCATCCCTGCACTCTAGCAGGCTGAGGCAGCTGAATTGCAAGTTTGAGCCCAGCCTGGGCAACCTGGCGACATAGTGTGATTCTGTCTCAAAAACAAGCTTCACACCTACAAATAAGCTGTTGAACCGCAGCACTGTATAAAGTTGGGGACACTGCTATCTGGGAAGGCTGAGAGGAAGAGCAGCCGGCTTCTTGCTGCCACTGCTGGTGATCAGAGGGGGATGATGGCCTGGCCTGTCCTGCTCTGCCCAGCCCCGCAGGGGCGCACCTTGATGTCCTCCATTTTGACGTCCAGCATCTCCTCGGGCTCCACGGCCTCCGCCCAGCCCTCCACCTCTTCGTCATCTTGCAGACTGTCAAAGATGAGCTCAAAGAACACCAGCTTCTCTGAGATGGTGCTGAAGGAGTTGTCAAAGCACAGCCTGTAGTCGCCGGCCTCTGTAGGCTCCACCCTGGTAAGAGAGACCCAGACGTTAACAGAGTTGACCCAGGTGGCCAGCAAGAACTCTGGAGCAGCCAGGGCTGTAACCCAAGGCCGCCAGGGAGGGCCAGGGCTGTAACCCAACCAGGCCGGGCAGCAGCACTGAACTCACGTGTGCACCCCATCCGCCTTGCGGGCCTCACTGACCAACAGCACACCTTGAGGGCTCTCCAGCGTGAAATCCACGTCCAGCCCGGCACCTCCGATCACCTGGGGGCAGGTAAGAGTGGGTGGAGACACAACCAGGCCAGGGTGCCGTCCCAAGAAGTCCCAGGCCGAGCCAACTGGCCCAGACCCACGCAAACTGCTAAGGGCCACTCCGAGCACCCACATCTAGACCACCACCGGTCCCGTTCCAGCTACAGCTCGGCTGCCGCGCCCCTCGCCCTGCCTTCACCATCATGGATAGGGCGGGATCTTTTACCGGCTCCGTCCCCATCTTAGTCCTTGATGGACGTTTACCTGGTCAACGGTCCTTGGCTTGACATCGCCTGCCCAGAAGGGCCGTGCTTTTCCTTTAATCCAACCTCCAAGCACTCCTGTGGGCCACGCCCCCTTTAAACCTAACCATTCTGGCCACACCCATCCCCAGAGTCCTGCTCTGATTGGTTCCTTTTACTTCCGGTGTTCCCACCCCCTCACGCTGTGCCACTCCAGCCCCGCCTTTACTATGCCCGCCCCTTCCGCTCTCACGATTCGCCCCGCCCCCTCCGCCCGAGCACTCCCCCTAGCCCCGCCCCCGCACTCCACGCGACGGCCCCTCCCACGTCCCCGCTTCAGTGCACGCCTAGACCCCTCCCCCTGGCCCTCGCTAGCTCAGCGGCCCAGGACCCTTTTTACCTGGTACTCGGCCTCGAGGCTTACGTTGGCTGGCGCAGACTGGTAGAAACATTGCTTTCTCCCCGCGGGCAACAGAAACGTGAACTCGCCATCCTGGATCGGAGGAGGTCCTGCCCCTCCCACCCCCACGGGCGGCAGTAGTAGCCACAGGGCAAGGGCTAGGGCCATGCAGGTCGCCATCATCCGGGTCACTCTATGGTCAGCTCAGAAGTTGCGGCTCCTTTAAGGAATAGCCCTGCCCCCTGAGCTATTCGGCGAAGTTCATTGGCGGCCGCTGCTGCACCATGTCTGGAAGCCGTGGAATCTAGATTGAAGGACCCCTCAGGCACAAGCTGCCCGAGTGGGTGCCCACTGGGCCTAAAACGCTCGGCCGTCCAGGCCTTGTTTCCAAAGGGCCTCCCGCTCTAGTCTCAATGTTTGGTGGTGGTAGGAAATACCAAAAATAAGTCCCACAAAGACGCATTTTTCGCAGGCAGGAGTTAAGACAACTACGATGAAGGCGCTTGGGTCCTTCTAAGGGGACCCCATGCGGTTTTCCCAGCGTACACGGCGCCTGTGGGCATACAGTTTGGGCGGGGCGGGCCAGCAAGGGTGCTGGGCGTGGCCCTGCGTGGGACCCGTAGGGCTAGAATATAAAAAGGCTCAGCTGCACTAGGTGGAGATTGCTGGGTGGAAAACCAGGCTGTGGCTCTGGTTTTCTTGTGTCGCTGACTGTGGGTCTCTTTACTATCTGTCATTCAAAATTTTTGCGTCATAGAGCACCTCTCTTAGCAATTTTGATGTCTGTAAGTTGGAAGCACCCTGTATATAGCGACTGTGAGAACTGCATGAGATGAGATTTAGCCAATAGTGAGCACTATAGTAGGTGGTGTAGAATTAAGAGAAATATACTGAGCCTGTTTCCACGTCCACCAAATGAAAATAATACTCCTAGTTCATTATTGGGTGTAGTGGCTCATGCCTGTAACTTATCAAAGTATTTGGGAGGCTGAGGCAAGGAGAGTTGCTGTGATTGGAGGGCCAGCCTGGACTACATAGGCAGACCCTGGCTCAAAAATCATACTTCTAGCCCGTTGGGCTGTTGTAAGGACAGATAATGCTTAAGTGTTTACTTCAGTCAAATAAGTTTGGCATATCATAGGCGAGTAAATACTAAGCTTTTACTTGGTACCTGGCTTAATGTCCGTCACTGGGCAGCCTGTCACTTAGCATCTGCCTCAATCTGACCCCAAGGGTCAGGAGGCTGTCTTTCTCTGGGAAGCAGATAGATAAACAAAGGAGTAATTTGATAAATGGATTCTGATTCCACCTAAGCATAAGAAAAAAAAATTTAGATGGAACTCTGGCCTCATAGACCCAAAGAGGTGGACAGCTGGTGATTGTGAGTTATTTCCTCCATTTGGAAAACTCTCGTGAAAGTAACAACACTTTGTAACGTGAAAGGTCATACATACATTTTTTTTTTTGCCTTTTCCTTTCTTGGCTATTTTGGAGTAGTACAGAAAATACAGTATTTTCTTCTGTTTTTAATGGATTCATTAAAATGTGGTAAAGTTCACAGTATTTAAGATTAACTATCCCCAAGCCGGGCATGGTGGCTCACGCCTGTAATCCCAGCACTCGGGAGGCTGAGGCAGGAGGATCATTGTGAGTTCGAGACCAGCCTGGGCTACAAAGTGAGCCCAAGGCCAGCCTGAACTGCACAGAGAAACCCTGTCTCAAGAAGAGACAAAAAAAAAAAAAAACCCATCCCTGAGACGTATTCTGTGACCTTTACTAGACTGACGTTGTGTTGTGATGTCCACTTTGATGTAACTCCAAAGCGTTTCCATCAGCCCGCAAAGAATTCCTGTACCGTCCAAGCAATTAGTTCTCAATCGCTGCAGACCTCAGCTCCTGGCAACCACGGCTTTGCTTTCTGCCCCTCTGGATCTATGTATTGTCCATCCAGTGTTTCCTAGAAATTAAATCAGGTTGTTTGTGACTATTTATGTGGATTCTTTCAGTCAGCATGTTTCCCATCTTTAGCCATGTACAGTGTCAGTATTTAATTCCTTTTGATGACTGAGTACTATTCCATTCTATACATATACCACGATTTTTTTTTATCGGTACCAGGGATCGAACTCATGACTACGTGCTTGCTAGGCAGGCGCTTATGCCGCTGAGCTACATCTCCAGCCCCTAGACCACAATTTTGAAAAGTATACATATATTGGGGCTTTTTGTTTTGCTTTTGGTTTTATTTTGTTTTTTGTTGAGACAGGATCACACTATGACGTCCAGGCTGGCCTTGAACTCACGGCAATCATCCTGCCTCAGCCTCCTAAATGCTGGGATGACAGGTTTAAAATATATTTTATTAGTGCCTTTTTAAAAGCCAGGGTCTCACCAGGGGTGCTGGTGTATGCCTGTAATCCCAGCACTCGGGAGGCTGAGGCAGGAGGATCATTTCAAATTGGAAACCAGCCTGGGCTACAAAGTGAGTTCAAGGCCAGCCTGAATTGCATAGCCAGGGCCTGTCTCAAAAAGACAAAAAGAAAGAAAGACAGACAGACAGACAAGACAGGGTCTCTCTATGTATTCTGGCAAGTTTTTTTTTTCTTTTTCATACCAGAGGTCAAACTCACAACCTCACACCTGCCAGGCAGGTGCTTACACTGCTAAGCTAAACTCCTGGCCCTCCCTATGTATTTTGAACTTAGTACCTTTTAATTTTATAACACAGGGCCAGGGATTTAGCTCAGCGGCATAAATGCCTGCTTGGCAAGCATGAGGTCATGAGTTCAATCCCTGGTACCAAAAATAATAATAATAATAATAATAGTAATAATAATTTTAGAAAACATTGGGGTTCAGTGAGGTGTTTTCATGCATATAACTTCACTTGCTCATCTGTGTTCCCCATTACCTTCTGTTCACCCCCTCCAAGCTCCCCGTTGGTCCCTGATTTTGTCTGATAGGTCTCCCTTTGCTGTTATATTTCACATAATAGGGAAAACATGTGACCCTTATCTTTTCTAAGTCTGGCTTAGTTCCCGTAACATAATGGTCTCCAGTTCCATGCATTTTTGCACAAATGACAAACCTCACCCTTCTTTTTCCTCGAACAATACTGCATTGTAGACCACATTTTGTTTTCTATCCACTCGTCCATGGACAGACACCTAGGCTGGTTCCACATCTTGGCTACTGTGAATTATCCCACAGTCAACGTAGGCACACATGCGCCCCCTCTAATATGCCAACTTTAACTTCTTCAAAGTGTGCTGGATGTGATGCCGCATACCTATAATGCCACCGCTCGGGAGGCTGAGGCAGGAGGATCGCTGGAAGTGGGCTGCACCGACCCAGTCTCAAGAAAAAGAAAAAAAATTCCTTCGGGTACATACCAAGGAATGGGCCCTATGGTAGTTCTATTTTTAGTCTTTCATTGGTTTCTTTGTTTTGATTTTCTGAGACAGGGTCTTGCTGTGTAGATCAGCCTGGCTTCGAACTGATTATATAGCCCAGGCTGGCCTGAACTCGCAGTGATCCTCCTGCCTCAGCCTCCTGAGTGCTGGGATTATGAGTACATTTCAACCTCCCTGGCTATTTTTAGCCTTTGGAGGAACTTTCATTCTGATTTTTACAGTGACTATATTAATTTATATTTACCTTAGTCATATAGAAGTACTTTTCCGGCTGGGCATGGTGACTCACGCCTGTAATCCCAGCACTTGGGGAGACTGAGGCAGGAGGATCATTGTGAGTTCAAGGCCAGCCTGGACTACAAATTGAGCTCAAGGCCAGCCTGAACTGCATACAGAGACCCTGCCTCAAAAAGACCAAAAAAAAAAAAAAAGAATTACTTTTCCCCAACACCCTCGGCAGCAATTTATTTTCCATACTTGATGACCACCATTCTGAGAGGAGTTGTAACCTCAATCCAGTTTTGCTTTGCATTTCCCTAATGGTTAAGGATGTTGAACAGTTTTATATATAGATATAGACATCTCTATTCAGCCGCATTGTTCAGAATGAGATCTATATCTATATATCTGTTTTAGTAAATGTTTTATTTTTTGGTCTTTTTCAGTGTTTTTGTTTTTGCAGCACTGGGATTGAACCCAGGACCTCACACTGAGCCACATCTCTAGACCTTTACCATCAGTGTCATTTTGTTTAGTTTTGAGACAGTCTCTCACTATGTAGTTCAGGCTGGCCTTAAACTCACTGTGTAGCCCATGTTGGCCTCAAACCCAAGGAGATCTTCCCGCCTCAGCCTCCCAGGTCCTGGGATAACAGGCCTGCATCACCTCACCCAGCCACCATTATTACTCATTTCTTTTGAGACAGGGTCTCAGTCACCAAATTGCCTGATCTATGCTCAAACTTTCAACCCTCCTGACTCAGCCTCTTAGAGTGAGGTTTCAGCTATTTTGCTACCATGCCAGGCTGGTGTTAAGTTCTTTGGGTTCTTCATATATTCTAGATATTAACCCTGTGTCTTAACAGTAGCTGGCAAAGATTTCCTCCCATTTAGGCAACTGTCTCTTCACTCTGTTTTTTTTTCCTCTGCCACATAGCAACCTTTTAATTTGATGTAATCGCAATTCTCGAGTCTAAATATTATTTCCTGTGCTCTTCAAGTCCTAGGCAGGAAGTCTTTGCCTGTGCCTATGGCTTCAAGTATTTCCTGTATGTTTTCTTCTAGCAGTTGCAGCATCTCAGATCTTCCGCTTGGGTCTTTGATCCATTTTTGAATTTCATTTTTTACAGATTGAGAGGCATCCAGTTCCATTCCTCCACAGATGGGTGTCTAGTCTTCCCAGCACCATTGTTGAAGTGACTGTCCATTCTCCAACACCTCTGTTAGGCCACACTGTTCAGAATCAGATAGCTACAGTGGTATGGGTTTCTTTCTGTATCTGCTACTCTATGTCCATAGGCCATATGTCTGGTTCTTTGCTTGTACCATGCTGTTTTTGTTACCATAGCTTTGTAGTATAATCAGAAGTTAGATATTATGCTGCCTTTTGCCTTATTCTTTTTGCTCAGGATTGCTTTGGCTGTTCTGGGGCTTTTCTGTTTCTGTATCAATTTTAGGATTACCCTTTATAGTTTTTTTTCTTTTATCCTTTTTTTAATTTTATTTTTTAAAGACAAAGTCTCATTTTATATACTTCAGACTAGCCTTGAACTCACTGTGTATCCCAAGCTGGCCTCTCACTCATGCTGATCCTCTTGCCTTAGCCTCTTGATTACCAGGATTACAGGTATGTGCAGTACTGTATGTCTCGCTCAACAAATATCTACCAAGCATCTGACACTGAATAAAATCAACACTGTCCATGTCTTCATGGAACTGCTGCTCCAGCGCAGAGACCAAACTATGCAGGAGCAAGCTTAGCACCAAAATGATTTGGCATTGCCCACCCTCAGGAGTCAACAGATAGTTAAATAAGGTAGGTGATTTAGCCCCTCTGATGAAATCAGAGAAGGATCCTCAGAGGAAGTGGCATTTAAAATGACATTTAAGAGGGCTGGGGATATAGCTCAGTGGCACAGTGCCTGCCTGGCAAGCTCAAGGTTGTGAGTTTGATCTCTGGTGCCAAAATGAATAAATTAAATCAAATTAAATAAACTTGGATTTAAACTGGGCATGGTGGTGCACCCCTTTAATCCCAGCACTCAGGAGGCTAAGGCAGGAGGACCACTGCAAGTTTGAGGCCAGCCTGAACTATGTAGTTCAAGGCCACCATGAATAAGAGTAAGACTGTCTCAAAAAAAAAAAAAAAAAAAATTTTTTTTTTTTTTTACTTTAAGATTTAAACAGGCAAGATGACCCGCACCTTTAATCCCACACTCTGGGGAGTTGAGACAAAAGGATCACAAATCTGAGCCCAATTTAGGTCACTTTGTGAGACCTTGTCTCAAAAATAAAAATAAAAAGGGTAGTGACCATATATGGCTCACTGCAGGGGCCCTGGGCTCCATCCACATCAAAAAGACAACAAAAAGTGAACAAAAGGCAGGAGGGAGGGAGGGAATCCCAGGGTGCCGCCTTCCCCAAGACCCAGGGCCTTTCTAGAATGTTCTCCCCTCCTCCGGCAGTGCCCTCCACCATGCCTTCTCAGGCTCCTGCTGTCACCTCCTCCTAGGTGCCCTCTTTGAACCCGCTGGAGCTAAGAGACCCCAGAACTTTCCCGCCTGCCTGGCCACCCCAACACATGGGCAGCAGCTGCTCCACTGAGCACAGCAGTTGGTGCAGTAAAGAAACAGAAAATCCTCTCTGCCTCTTTTCTCTCTGTCTCTGTCTGTCTGTCTCTCTCTCTTTTCTTTGGGGGATGTTTTTGTTTTGTTTTTAGGGTGATTGAGCCTAAGGCGTGTTACCACTAACCTACATCCCCAACACCCCCAGGTCCTTTTGATTTTTTATTTTGAGGGAGAATCCCACTAAATTGCCCAGGCTGGGTTGGAATTTGTAATCCTCCTGCCTCAGCCTCCTGTAGCGCTGGGATTATAAGCCTGCACCACCACTGCTCATTCAAAACAGAGCCTGTCTCTCAAATCAAAAATGGGCTTGGTCTATAGCTTAGTGTGGAGCCCCCAGGAACATCCGCAGAGCCTGGAAAACAAAACAAAACAAAACAAAGCAAACATCCAGACATTTCAGAAGTTAAGCCACATATTCCTGAACAGTCCCTGAGTCATAGAGAAATTCATAAAATAGTATATATGCTTGACCCAGGAGCACAAAATCAAAAATGTGACCAAATTAAAGCAGTGCTTTAACTGCTTATGCTAGCTGGAATGACTTAAGATAAATGACCTAAGCTTCTATTTTAAGAAGCTAGGAAAGGGCTGACTGGTGGCTGAGGCAGGAGGATCGCCACAAGTTTCAGGCCAACCCCGGATCCATAGTGAGACCCTGGCTGGGGGTGGGGTGGTGGCTAGGAAAAGGAAAAACCAATCACACACCAGATTAAATGAAAGAAAAAGAAAAAAAATAGAAGTTAGCCAGGTGTGATGCTGCACACCTGTAATCCCAGCACTCAGGAGGCTGAGGCAGGAGGATTGCTAGAGTTTGAGGCCACCCTGGGCTACATAGCAAGACTTTTTTTTTTTTTTTTTGTACTGGGATCAAACTCACAATTTCCTGCTTGCCAGGCAGGCGCTTTTACTGCTGAGCTATATCCCTGGCTCAGTGAGACCCTGTCTTGAAAAACAAGAAAACCACTGGGAATGTAGATTAGTATGAAGCCCCTGGGATCAATCCCCAGTACTATGCACAGAAAATAATTATATTTATTTTATATTTATTTAATTATATTTATTTAATTATATTTATATAATTATAAATATAATTATATTAATAAAATTCATTAACCCTAGGAAGACTAATCATGAAGAAAGAAAAAAACAATTTACCACTGTGGGGAATGGAGTAAAAGATACCAGTACAGACCCAAGAGACATCGAAAGACTGTAAGGGAATGTGAACAACACCCCATTCATTCAACAAATTAGATGAAACCAGCAAATTTCTTTAAAAATATACAGATGCAGCCAGATGTGGTGGTGCCTGTCATGCAGCACTCAGGAGGCTGAGGCAGGAGGATCACTGAAAGTTTGAGGCCAGCCTGGGCTACACAGCGAGTTGAAGATACCCTGAACTACATAGTGAGACCCTGTCTAAAAGAATACAATAAAGGCTGGGCATGGTGGCTCACGCCTGTAATCCCAGCACTCGGGAGGCTGAGGCAGGAGAATCACTGCGAGTTCGAGACCAGCCTGGGCTACAAAGTGAGCTCAAGGCCAGCCTGGACTGCATAGTGAGACCCTGTCTCAAAAAGACACACACACACACACACAAAGAATAATACCAAAATAAACACATGGGGGAGGAGTTCAGAGGGGTTTGGGAAGGTTTCCCAGAAGTGATATTTAAGCTGCAACCTAGGGGCTGGGGATTTAGCTCAGCAGCATAAGCATCTGCCTTATAAGCATGCAGTCATGAGTTTGATCCCTGGTACCAAACAAAACAAAACAAAACAACAACAACAGCTGCAACCTAAAGGAGAAGTAGGATTTAACCAAGTTGATGGAACCATGTCTCAGGCAGGCAGAAGAGCATGTGCAAAGGCCCTGCGGCTGGAATGAGCATTGCCATTCCAGCCCCAGGGACCCTACTTGGCTTGAACAGAAACGTTTATCCAAATGAAAGCAAACCTCCCCATGAGACAGAGGTGTGGGAGTTTCTGAGCCATTTCCCTGCAATTTACCCTGAAACGATATGATTTCTTCAAATATAGACCTGCTGTCCCCTTTCTTCCCTATAGCTGCCCATTAGAAAAACTCACAACCTGCTAAGCAGTTTCGTTTTGCTTTGCTTTGTTTTTTCATGAGATAGGGTTTTATTAAGTTGTTCCGTTGCCCAGACAGCGCTCATACATTGCATCCTCCTGCCTCAGCCTCCTGGAGTACTGAGATCAGGCCTGTACCATCTTGCTTCTCTGGGGATTGCATCTCACACCTGGTTTCTTTGTCTCTAAACTTCCTTCTCCAGAGCAGCTAGCTGATGCTTCCGAGAAGTCAAGTCTTGTCTGAGGTCACCATACTGTGTCCTAAATTTGTTTCAGTTTTAGCCCTGGTCAGACTGTGGTTTGCGGACAGGTTTGTCTGTCTTTCTTTCTTTCTTTCTTTCTTTCTTTCTTTCTTTCTTTCTTTCTTTCTTTCTTTCTTTCTTTCTTTCAAGACAGGGGTCTCACTACCTATTCCAGGCTGGCCTTGAGCTCATTGTGTAGCCCAGGCTGACTGGCTTCAAACTCAAACTTGCCCGCAGTTCCTCCTGCCTCAGCCTCCCCAGTGCTGGGATGACAGGAGGTGTGCATCTGGAGAGGGGGCGGCCCTCAGTCATTGGCCACCTCCAGCGCCAGGAATTGTGGCGGGAGGGAAGGAGAAAGCAAACCCTCCACTTTGTCCATCTCCCCTGGGACTGCACAAGTCCAGCCAGCGGGGTGCGGTGCAGAGAGGCGGGAGGGGGAGGTGTCCGTTTAGGGAAGGGGTGGGGAGAGATCGGACAGAGGCTCGGGTGCCCGGGTGTGAGTGCAATTTCCTGCCCCTGAGGAAACGCTTGGTTCCAACAAGCCTGCTTCTCTTTTCTCCTCTCGGGCCTCACAGGAGGAGTCGGTGGGCGGCCCTGGACGCCTCTGGCCCTGGCCAGCGCCCAGCCTCAGGGCGCTAGGAGAGATGCCCTGGGCAGTCCTGCTCCTCGCAGCCGGTGAGTGTGACAACTGCCTGGTGGTGATGGGGACCCCAGCAGCTGCCCCAGCCAAGGTGGGGGTCGCTTCCCAGGTGATGGAGGCCCCGGGGCGGGGCGGATGGGAGGGGCCCAGCCTCTGCGGGGGTCGGAACCTTCAGTCATGCACACTGCCACTCAGCCCCAGGGCTGCGCAGGCTCCTGAGTTTTGTTCCTTCAGCGACATTAGGTGCGCAGAGAGACTTGGGGTCCACCCCGCCTGTGATGCGCTGTGCTGAGCAGCGCCCGTGCAGCAGGACAAGCTGGTTCCAGGGACAGGGCTGCTGCCCCTGTAGGAAACACGGGATGCAGCCTCCTCGCTTCTGCTGGATTTTTCCCCTCTTCTTCTTCCTCCCCCTCTTCTTTTTCTTTTCTTTTTTCCTCAAGACAGGCTCTCGCTGTGCAGTTCAGGCTGGCTGTCAGCTCACTTCGTAGCCCAGGCTGGTTTTGAATTTGCAACGATCCTCCTGCCTCAGCCTCAGGAGTGCTGGGACTGTGGGCGTGAGCCACCACACCCGGCTCTTCTTCTTTTGGTTTTTTTGATACCAGGGATTGAATTTATGACCTTGGGCTTGTCAGGCAAGTGCTTGTGCCACTGAGCTACATCCCTGGCCTCTCTTTTCCTCCTCTTCTTTTCTTTTCTCCTTCTCCCTCTTCTCCTCCTCCTTCTTCTTTTTGGTGGTACTGGAGATTGAACCCAGAGCACACTGAGCTATGTCTCCCAACCCCAACCCCTTTTTATATTGAGACAAAATTTGACTGGATTGCTGAATTACCCAGACTGGTCTCTGCTTTGTGACCCTCCTGCCTCAGCTTCCCAGAATGCTGCTGATACAAGTGTGACTCCCACTGCTCTCTGGCCACACCTGGGTGCGACCTCCAGCACCCTTCTTCCTCCTAGAAAGGGCCCAGAGAGGGTGATGTCGCCCACACAGCTCAGTCCTGCTCTCTAACTGCACCCTAATCTGCTACCTCTTTATTCTTTTTTTTTTCCTCCCCTGGGACTTACTGAGGATTAAACCCAGGATGTTACCCTGAACTACACCCTCGGCCATTTTTTTATTTTCTATTTTGTTTTCACTAAATTGTCTGAGCTGGGCTGGAATTTGAAACCCTCCTGCCTCAGCCTCCCAGAGTGTAGTAGCTGTGCCCCGAGAAGCCCTGTTCAGCTCCCCTTGCTCTGCACCGCAGGTTCCTTGGCCATCCCAGCGCCATCCATCTTTCTGGTTCCCCCCTACCCAAGCAGCCAGGAGGACCCCATCCATATCTCCTGCTTGGCCCCCGTCACTTTCCTGGGGGCAAACTTCACCCTGTACCGAGGGGGACACGTGGTCCAGCTCCTGCAGGCCCCTGCGGGCAAGGCGGGGGTCACTTTCAACGTGAGTGGCAGCTCCAGCAGCGAGGCTCCCAGCTGGCAATTCTGCTGCCAGTACGGTGTGACGGGCGAGGACAGCCAGCCGCAGCTGTCGGACCTGAGCCAGCCGGTGAAGGTGTCCTTCCCAGGTGAGTCCCCAAGGCCACCTCCCTCCACAGGGATGGCTTTCCGGGAAGACCTGGTTCACTCACTCACTTTTCTTGGGTAGCCACTCCAGGAGATAAGGAAAAAGAGCTGGATATGGTACAGCCTTATAATCTCAGTGCTCTGGGAGGCTGAGGTAGGGGGATCTCAAGTTCCAGCCCACCCTAGGCAACTCAGAAAGTTAGCGAGACCCTGTCTCAAAGTGAAATAAAAAGGGCTGGGGATTGAGCTCAATGCAAAGGCCCTGGGTTCAGTAACCAGTACTGAAGAAAGAGGGAAAAAAAAAGAGGCACAAAACCTGCACGGGCTTTTCCAGTCCCCCAGGTAATAGACTCTTTGGTCTCAGAGTGGAGGAACCAAATGCTGCATATAATTTTTGGCACCTGCTATGTGCCAGGCACTGTTCTGGACACCGTGGGCTCAGCAGTGAGTGAAACAGACAGTACCCACCTGCAGCTGTCCTCCCAGAGGTGGGGACAGATGATAAACAGGGGACCCAGTAAATATTCAGCCTGTCAGGCGAGAGCCTAAAAGGTGAGAAACCCAGCCTGGTGGAGTGCGTTCCTTTGTCTGTTTTGGTACCAGGGATCCAACTCACGACCTCATGCTTACCAGGCAGGTGCTTCGGCTGCTGAGCTAAAGCCCTGGCCCTGGAGTGCAGTATTTTAAGTGGAGAGTAAGGAAGACAGGGAAGTCCTCTCACCGTCCTTCTCTTTTTCTTTCTCTTTCTCTTTTTAGTACTGGAGGTTGGACCCAGGGCCCTCACACTGAGTGACATCCCCACCCTCTGTTTTAATTTTAAGTCAGGAGTCTAGCTGCCAGGGTGCGCTTGAACCTGTGGTCCGCCTGCCTCAGGCTACCAGAGTGCTGGGTTTACAGGCCTGCGCCACCACGCCGGGGTCAGGGAGGTCCTAACATTGAAGCAAAAGTCTAAATGAAGTTAGGGATGGTGGTGTACACCTGTGGTCTCAGCTTCTCAGGAGGCTGAGGCAGGAGAATCACTGGAGCCTAGAGTTCAGGATCATGAAGTGAAGGTCAGCCTGGGCTACAGAGCGAAAAGTCGTGTTTCTAATAAAAGGTGGGGCCAGGGATTTAACTCCGCAGCGCAGCGCCTGCCTGGCAAGTGTGAGATTCTGAGTTCCATTCGCAATATCCCAAAAATAAAAAATAAATGAAAAAAAGGGGGGCGTGAGGGGAGCCTCCAGCCTGCTTTGACGTCACCCACAGCCAAGCGTACCTTGTGGGCAACCACAGCCCGCTGGCTGCGATGACAGCAGCCTCTGTGTCCTGCAGGCCTCCAGCGCCTGTGTCAAAGGCTCCCTTCTCCACCTTGGCCTTGCGGTCGGTTGCAGAGGTGACCCAACCCCGCTGCCCTGTGAATGAATGAACAAGGCCCGGCTTTGTGAGAACACCTATCGCGGTCCTCCCCTCCTGGCTGAGTGGCTCCGCACTTGACTGGGGCCAGAGGTCTGCTCCTTGGTGCCCCAAAAGATCTCCTCTGTGTCCTGAGAGAAAAAACCGAGTCTTCCACAGAGGAAAAAAAGGCCTGACAAAATCAAATCCAGCATCAGCTCTGGGTAGCGTGCCAGCTACGCAGAGGAATAAACGTCTTTTCCCATTGGCCCATCCGAAGTTCCAGAATCAGTTTCCATTGGCTCTGCTTGGGTTACATGCTCAAGTCTCAACCAATCACATTGGACGGGGGAGGGAATATGCTAATTTCCCTGATGCGAGGTTACTAGGTGCCGGGGTCAGCTGCTGGAGCCCAGGTTTGGGAGTCAGTGGAGAGGCATGGCCCCTCGCAGGTGACATTCGCTTTCCGGCTTTCCCCTAGTGCCCCCTTGGATCCTGACGCTCTCCCTCAGCCTGGCTGGAGCTTTCCTCCTGCTCGTTGTGCTGGTGGTCTTTGCCGTGGTGGCCCGGAAAGGTAACTGCACGCAGAGGACACAGCGCACGCACACGTTTTCTCTAGGCGCGCAGGGCGGTGGCCCCGGAGCTTTTACTCCAGGATTTCGGGGGCAGAAACTGGTCCAGAGCCAGGTGGCGGTGGCGGGCACCTAATACATACCCATCTCTTGCTATCCGTGGAAACTATATCCAGGACACCCCACAGATACGAGTCCTTGGCAGGGCATGGTGGCACACACCTGCAATCCCAGCACTGGAGAGGCTGAGGCAGGAGGATTGCCACAAGTTCAAGGCTAACCTGGAATTCATAGGGAGACAGAATTTTGTGTGTGTATCCATACTGAACATATATAAAGTTTTTATCATCATTGTTTACAGTACAGCAGCTTTTTTAATTTTTGGTGGTACTGAGGATTGAACCCAGGACCTTTTCCCAGTTTTTTTAAATTTAATTTAATTTTATTATTATTATTTTTTTGTCTCTTTGAGACAGGGTCTCGCTATGCAGTTCAGGCTGGCCTTGAGCTCACTTTGTAGCCCAGGCTGGTCTCGAACTCCCGGTGATCCTCCTGCTTCAGCCTCCCGAGTGCTGGGATGACAGGCGTGAGCCACCGCACCCAGCTTCCTAGTCATTTTCAATTTTTTTTTTAAACTATGAGACAGGGTCTTAACCATGTTGCCCAGGCTGGGGTTAAACTGTGATCCTCCTGCCTCAGCACTTTTTTATGTAAAAGATCTGAGCAGGGCCAGGGGTGTGGCTCAGTGACACAAGTGCCTACCTGGCACTCGCAAGGTCACGAGTTCCATCCCTGGTACAAAAAAACAAAACAAAACAAAACAAAAAACCCTGAGCATGCCTGGATTTCAGTCTCAGGGAGGAATCCTTAAACTAATCCCTCATAGACAGATGCCTGGGGGAGGTGGATACATTTGTTACTGTGGTAAAATATCCACAGCACACACGTGAAGAGCATCCACAGTATTGTGAAACTGTCACACTGTCCACCTAGAATTTTTTCATCGTTTTGAATTGAAACTCGGTCCACATTAAGCAACAGCTTCTAACTGCTTCCTCCATCCTTACCTCCAGGCAAGTAGTGAAATGCATATTTTTAAAAGAAAAACACTTTTCTACACATATATCTTTTTTTCTACACATATATCTTTTTTTTACATATATATCTTGATTAAAGTTTTTTTTAACACCAGGAATGAAACTCATGACTGTAATGCTGAGCTATATCCCCGACCCTTCCTTAAAGTTTTGTTTTTGTTTTTATTGGTACTGGGGATCGAACTCATGACCGCATGCTTACAAGTCAGGCTCTTATGCCGCTGAGCTAAATCTCCAACCCTCCTTAAAGTTTTTTATCAATGTAACTGAAAAAAAATGAAGCAAGATGTGGTGGCACACATCTGTAATCTCAGCACTTGAGAGGCTGAGGCAGGAGTATTGCTGTGAGTTCAGGTCCAGCTTGGGCTATGTAGTGAGACACTGTCTCAAACAAACAAACAAACAAACAAAAGAAAAACAAATCAGGACCAAGTGCAGTAATAAATCCGTATAATCCCAGGTACTCAGGAGGCTGAGGCAGGAGGACTTGGCCTTTGGGGGTAGCCTAGTGGGACCTAGTGAGATGAGAGAGAAGAAAAAGAAACAAAATCATTTGTTTACAGCAGCTCTTCTGTTGAGGGACAGAAGCCTAAGGAGGGATGTTAATTTCGTCGGTTCGGAAAACCAAAAACTCACAGATGCTTCTTTGTTTCCTGTTTCAGTTAAAGTCAAGAATTTACAGAAGAGAAGGTGAGCCCACTGGGACACTGGGAGGATGGCTTGGTGACCGAAGGGCACTTCTTGGCGGGTGATCGCCCCCTGGTGGGAGACCGGAGAACAGGGACAGGCGCTGTTTCTTAAGCGCCCTCCGTGGCCTTGGCTCTGTCTGGGGGCGTCGCTCTCCCTTCACAGCGGATGACTCAGCCCTCCCATCCCCTCTTCCCTTGAGCTGTCCCTCGAGACAACTGAGTGGATTTCCGTGGCTTCGCCCGGGGTTGTGCAGTGCCCAGACTACACCAGGGTGGCCCTGGGTCCCGAGAGCCCAGGGACTGCCACTTTGTGTGGCTATCCTGCAAATCAAGCAGCTTGCGGGGCAGCTCCGTGGGTCATACCACCCCGATCCTGTCTCACGGGCAACCTTTGTTCTGCCCTTTCCCCCCAGAGAGAAGGAATCGTGCTGGGTGCAGATTAACTACGACAACACAGGTTTGTGGTCACTGCGTGACAAATGCCGTGGGGGTCAGGTGTGGTGACACACTTCCACCATCCCTGCAGTCCAAGAAGAGTCTGAGGCAGGAGATAGCAAGTTCAAGCTCCACCCTGGGCAGCTCAGAGACTTGGCAATGATGCTGTCTCAAAACTAAAGAAGAGCTGGTGCTGGGGATATAGCTCAGTGGCACAAGTGCCTGCCAGGCGAATACAAGGTCCTGAGTTCGATTCCTGGTACAAAAAAAAAGCTGGGGCTGTAGATCAGTGTCAAGGCCCTGGGTTCAATTCCAATAGCAAAAATTTAAAAAAGATAATGAGTTTTATTATTCACTACTTGGATCATTAGAGGTGGTTGTTACACAGGGGGTCAAAAAATAAATCCCCAGCCTCTTTGCAGGGCTGGGGATTTAGCTCTGGCATAAGCGCCTGCCTGGCAAGTGCAAGGTCATGAGTTCTATCCCCGATATTGCAAAAAAAAAAAATACCCTCTTCCTAGCCAGTCATGGTGGTGCATACCTGTAATTCCAGCACTTGGGAGGCTGAGGCAGGAGGATTGCTGTGAATTTGAGGCTAGCCTGGGCTACATAATGAGCCCTATCGAAACAAAACAACCAAAATTATAACATAAAAAAACAAAATAGTAAACCTTATTGGTTCACCATGGTCTTGTCTCACCTGATGCCTACCTTGTGATTTCCCATTGGATTAATGTAACCTAAGCTACTGTGCTTGTGATCATTTTGATTGACTATAATTCTGTGCCACCTTAAACCTGCCTCCCCTCATGGATTTACTCAATAAAATAGCCTTGAGAAGTGGGGTTGCTGGTGAGTAACCCACTTTCCCAGCCCCTTCTGTCCCTCTTAGAGAGGAGCTAACTTTCAATAAATTCTTCCTGCTCTTAAAAACAAACAAACAACAACAACAAAAGGCAAAACTCAATTCTCATTCATTCATTCATTCATTCATTTTTTGTTGATCCTGAGGATTGAACCGGGCCTTCACACTGAGTTCTACCCCCAGAAATTTTTATATTTTTATTTTGACATAGGCTCTCACTGAGCTACTAAACTGGCCACACTGCATTTGAATTTGGCATCCTCCTGCCTCAGCCTTCCAGAGTGCTGAACTATGCACCACCACACCGGGTCTGACACATTTATTGAGCACTTACTATGTGCTGAGGTCTGGGAGGACCCTAAGGTGACCAGGACAGCTGTGGTCCCTGTCCACAAGTGGAGATACAGAGGTGGGGGGCAGCAGGTGGGGGTACAGGCAGCCCCCAGGGATGGTGGTGTTAAAAAAATAAGGGTATAGTGGCACAACCTGTAATCCTAGCACTCAGGAGGCTGAGGCAGGAGGATAGGCAGAAATTTGAATCCTAAACTACATTTTAAGACTGTGTGAAGAGCTGGGCATGGCTGAGTAAAGAGGGGGTGATCAAGCAAGTTGGGGGATCCCCTGTGGGCTCCTTCAGGAGAGCAGGAGTTGATGGGCACCTGTTTTCCCCGGGGATGTGAGAAGGCCCAAAGGGAATGGGTCAGTGCAGCCTCACACCAGGCCTGAAGCTGGGCAGGAGGGAGCAGAGAGGATGCTGGGGGGCGCCCCCCACTGCAAGGAGGGGTGGAAGTTGGGGCAGGTGGGCAAGTGAAAGCCACCCCATTCTGACTGTCCTCTCTCTGTTTCAGACATGTGCTTTGACAACTCCATGTTTGCCATCTCAGCGGTGAGTGGCCACTTCACTCTGTCACTGTGGCCCGCTGCTGGCCCTAATGCGGGCAGGGGGTTGCACTAGGCTGCGTTCTGGCAAAAGCCCCGAGTCGGGGAACCTGGATTTCATCTGGGCTCCAGGTCGGCTCTAGAAGTCCCAGGGGAAAACAAGTGACAGGGTTGACCCTTGTGGAGGAGTGAGGTGCTGTTGACCCCTCAGAAGGGTGACAGAGTATTCACAGTGACCTGGTGGCCTCTCGCGGGGTCCTTCATGGGAACCTTGCCATGCTTTGATTCCCGCTGCCCTCTGCTTGTTTCATGTTTGGTTTCGAGGACTTCAGCTTCATGTTCCTCCTAAGTTCCCACTTGGGAATGGAGATGCAACACCCCCCCTTTCTGTTTTTTAAGATAAGGTCTTACTAGGTAGCCCAGGCTGGCCTTGAACGTGCGGGGATCCTCCTGCCTTGGCCTCCTGAGTGCTGGGATTTCAGGCATGCACTACTATGCCTGGCTCCAAAACTCTTGTTTATTACTATTTATTGATTGAGACTCGGTCTTGCTATGTAGTTCAGACTGTCTTGAACTCATGTGTAGCCCAGGCTGGCTTGGAACTTGTGGGGATCCTCCTGCTTCAGCCTCACGAGGGATGGGATGACAGGTGTGTGCCACGATGTTCAGCAAAACTCCCATTTTAGAGAGATGTCCTCTTCCCCTGTCACAGGGTCTATGTAGTGTGGGATGGCCTTAGCATTTGTAATATATATATATATATATATATATATATATATATATATATATATATATATTTTTTTTTTTTTGGTTAAAAATATATATTTGATAAAAAATATATATATTTGGTTAAAATACATACATATATTTCACAAAATTAGAGCTATCTGACATACGAACTTTATGGATCAAGGAAGTGGTCAGCCAGTTTCTCTCCACAGAGGGTCCCCTAGAAGTGGCCTTTGAGTTCTCGGTGAGACGCGTGCTGGTGGATTTTGACTTTACCAAAGGGAGCCACGGTGCTCACGCGCGCCCTCTGGCAGCTTCCCGGGGAAAGACAGGCTGCGCAAGGCAGAGCGGGCCTCGGGGCACAAAAGTGGAAGGGACCACGCTGGTCCAGGTCCAGAAGTCTGGGATGGGTGGTTTGGTCCCGCTGCTGTTAAAACCGGAAGTCGCAGAAGCGGATGGAAGCAGGTCAGGGTAGATCCAGGGGATAGGACACACAGGATTTCCTTGGATCAACTAAGCCCAAGGCAGAAAAGGGAGTGAATTCTAGGGGGAGGGGCAGCCAGGGAGAAACAAGAACTTAACTAACCCAAGTAGTGACCAAGGCACCTGGGGAATCCGGCCTGAAGCTTCAGACAGTACTGGCATAAAGGCCTGGACTCACTGAGTCAGCATAGTGGCTCATGCCTATAATCCCAGCACTAGGGAGGCTGAGGCAGGAGGATCACTGTGAATTGAAGGCCAGCCTGAACTACATAGCATGACCTTGTCTCAAAACCAAACCAAACCCATAATTCTCTTTCTTTCCAAGAATGGCTGGACCATGGTTTATGACTCCATTCTTGTACTGATAGACACGTGGTTTACTTCTACCTTTTAGCTTTTGTGAGCAGGGCAGCTGTGAACGTGGGTGTGCAAATATCAGAGTTGTTTCTGCTTTCAATTTTAGTGTTCTGGGGTTTAGAAAGTTGGTGTGGCTTGCTGAAATGATTAAAAAGAACCTGACAGGTCTAAGTTTTACTGTTTCATTGCACTGGGGCCTGGGAGGCAATTTTGTAACACCCCAAGAGGTGGGGTAGACTAATTCTTTTTTTGTTTGTTTGTTTGTTTGTTTTTTTGAGACCTGCGTCTCACTGTGTAGTTCAGGCTGGCCTTGTGCTCACTGTGGAGCCTAGGCTAGCCTCAAACTCATGGGCATCCTCCTGCCTCAGCTTCCTGAGTGAAGAAATTCCTGTTGGGATGAGTGCTGGTGGATTTTGACTTTACCAGAGAGAGCCCTGTGGCCCTACTCTGCAGAGGAAGGCAGGCGCAGGGTACTGAAGCTTGGGCACTAGGTGTGGTGGCATACTCCTGTGAGCCCTTCACTCAGTAGGCTGAGACAGGAGGATCACCCCTCAATTTGAGGCCAGTCTGGGCTACAAACTGAGTTCAAGGCCAGCCTGAACTGTGTAGGGAAACCTGTCTCAAAAAGACAAAAAATTTTTTCTTGGGGTATGGGGAGTAGAGGGGTGATGAGAGATCTCTTGGGCTGAGGGGTCCCCAGAACATGAGGAAACCCTGGGTCCTGACCTCCCACTTCACCTAGTTCTCTTTTTCTTCCACAGGTGAAGAGGACAATTTCCGAGGAAGACCCAGTGGCCACCCTGGATGCCTGCCCAGGCAGCGCCGGGCCCCGGAAGAGGCCGACTTCCACATCCTCCTCACCAGAGCCCCCCGACTTCAGCACCTTCCGGGGCTGCCAGTGAGGCTGAGGCCTGGGAGGCCCTCCATTCAGCTGCCTCTCATGCAGCCTGGAGGCTTTCAGGGGCTCAGGTTTTCCCAGGACTGGGGTGAGGCAGTTCCGACCCTTGTGCTACTTTCTCAGGGAATTGAACGGGGATGGAGGGGACCAGAGGGCCTTCCTCCCAGAAGTGTGGGAGACGGGATGAAGGTGTGTGGTCTGGAGGTCAGACAGAAAGCAAGAAACCCCTCTGTGGACCCCCCAATTTCTCAAGACCACCAGAGCCAGGAGTGGTGGCACATGCCTGTCATCCCAGCTCTTGGGAGGCTGAAGCAGGAGGATTGCTGTGAGTTCAAGGTCAGCTTGGGCCACACAGTGAGACCCTGTTTCAAGAAAATAAAAAAAAGAAAAGAAAGAAAACAGAAAAAAAGAGAAGGAGAGTTCCTCCAGCTTGCTTCTTGGCCTGTGCTGGGCCTCAGGGGTCCAGACCCCCACACTTTCCCTCCCTCCCTCCTCCCCCGCTGCATCTGACCTGGCCCCTGCTGGACTGTTTGAGCACAGGGTTTGGGGTGTTCTGTGTCTCCACCCCCCCCCAGGCCTGAGTTATTGTAACACATGCTGGGCTGTCACTGGGCTGCCTGGTGTTAAATCAGAGCTGAGACCGCTGGGTGCCCCTGCTGGGAGACCACGTTGGGGGAACCCAACCTCAGGAAGGGTTGGGTATGAGGGGGCAGGGCCACACAGGGCGCACTGTGAGCTGCTGTGGCTGGAGGGGATGTGGGGAAGGGGGTGTTAGGGAAGAGTGGGACACGAGGTCCAGGGAAGGGGAAGAGGGCGGGGAGAAGGGCAGTGGCTGCTGGGTGGATCCAAGGGGATAAGGAGGGACATGTCGCTGTAGGATTGAATGGGAGGAGTAATGGGGAGAAAGGGGCGGCGAAGGGCCGAAGCAGAAGACGCAGAAGAGGCACACCGGTGATGGGGAACAGAGATGGTCAGGTGGGTGGATGACGCAGAGGCACGGGCACCTCGCCAGCTGCTTTCCCAGGGCAGGGGTGGAGCTACGGTGGACGTGTACCTAGCCATGGCCACGCCCCTCCCGGAGCGGGCGGGTGAATCACAAAGCGAGCCCCAATGGGTGTGGGGAACTGGGCGGGGCTTCTTCGAGAGTCCCGTCTCCTAGTGCACCGTCTCACAAAGCCAAGCGGGCCCGGGGGCGGAGCCCAGTTCTGGGGGCGTGTCCTAACTGTACGGGCGGCCAACTGGTCCCTCCCTATCATCCCGCGGGCCGGGAAGCCGTCTCACAAAGCGGGGCCGATTGGGCAGGGCGGGGCCCAAGCGTGTCCGCGCAGCCAAGCACCGCCCCCTGGCGCACGCTCCGCCCTCACCCTCCCTGACCTATCGAACCACCTTATAAAGCGTGGCCGTCCCAGCCACAGCGGCCTGGGGCGGGGCGTAGGCCCCCTAGGGGCGTGTCCACGCGGCCTAGCACCGCCCCCTAACGCACGCCCCGCCTCTCCTCCCTGACCCGCCGTACCGCCTTATAAAGCGCGGCCATTCGCGCGGCGCCGGCCTGGGGGCGGGGTCCGGGCTCGTCCGCGCGGGCAGGCACCGCCCCCTGACGCACGCTCCCGCCGGCGCCGCGGAGCCACCTCACAAAGCGGCGACAGTTCGCCTGGGGCGGCTCGGGCCCCGCCTCCGCGGCGCGCTCCCTTAGTCCCCGCGCCGAAGGCCGCCAGCAGGGCGCGCTGCTCTGCCGGGCCGCGGCGGCGGCGGCGAGGCGGCGCGTGGCCGGCAGGCGGCACTGCCCGGCTCGGCCTCGGCCTCGGCCTGCGCGGCGGCAGCAGCGGCGGCGGCGGCGGCGGCCTGGGCCGGGCACGGTGGCGGCGGCGGTGACGGTGACGGTGGGGCCTGGAGCCGGATCTAAGATGGCAGCGGCGGCGGCGGCGGCGGTGGGGCCGGGAACAGGGGGCGCGGGCGCGGCGGGCCCGGGCGTCGCAGGGCCCTGCGCGGCGGTGTCCGTGTTCCCTGGCGCCCGCCTCCTCACCATCGGCGACGCGAACGGCGAGATCCAGCGGCACGCGGAGCAGCAGGCGCTGCGCCTCGAGGTGCGGGCCGGCCCGGACGCGGCGGGCATCGCCCTGTACAGCCGTGAGTGCGGGGCCGGGCCGCTGGGCTGCGCACGAGGCCGGCGCGGGGGAGGGGCGGGCCGGGCTGGGGCGCGGGGTGCGGAGCGCCGGGTCCCGGGGACACAGAGGGAAGAGCGGGCGCGCGCGGGGGGTGGGTGGGCCGCGCGCACCGGCAGTGCGGGG
Source organism: Hydrochoerus hydrochaeris (assembly GCA_004027455.1). Lineage (NCBI taxonomy): Eukaryota > Metazoa > Chordata > Mammalia > Rodentia > Hydrochaeridae > Hydrochoerus > Hydrochoerus hydrochaeris. The sequence goes on along the minus strand of PVLA01007194.1, from coordinate 73,802 downwards.
CCTGAGATTGGGGAGGGGGCCGTGGGCAGGAAATAGGGGACAGGGCGGGAAACGGGGTGCGGAGGAAGCCGGGCGAGGGGACACAGGGGAGCGGGCGTGGTCGCCCGGCTGAGAGCCCCCGGCCACCTAGGGCGCCCCCACCTTTAGATAGTTGGAAAGTGGCTTCTAGCCTGGGGTCCCCCGAGTGGGAAACTTGGAGAGTTGGGTACAGGGGTCCCCGCGAGGGTAATGCGAGGCGCCCGGAGGGGTCCCCGCTCCCTGATGGCCGGCATAGAAGTCGAAGGTAGCAGCGCAGCCACCTCCCGCGCCGCCACGCGACTCCTGTCTCCTTTTTGGGGATGTGAGAAGCTGGTTACCTTCTCAAGCTGCTTTCAAACTGACATTTCGGTGGGGAGGGGAAAAAAAAATCTCAAACGTGTCTGCCAGGTTCCGTTCCTCCTGCCTCCCTTCTCCCACCGCAGCGTTTGTAGCCCATGGTTTTTCTTTCTCTTGTTACTCTTCGCTGGTCTCCTCTGATTCCTCATTCACATTTTGCTATTCTGTTTCACTAGGTTTTGTCCCCTGGGGTTTCCTTTAGGGACGCTCGGGGCTGGGGGGAGCCTCGGAGGAGGCCTTTCCCGGCTTTGATCCCGTGGGAATTTTTTTGCCACTTTAGGTACCGCATGGTTCCCGAGGGCAGTGTGGGGAGCAGTCGGTTCACATGGGGTTCCCCTCACACCTTGACTGTCAAAATCCAGGCTAAAGGAGTGCATCTCTCCCCCAGGTGTGACACCTTTAAAGGCTAGGACAGAGCTGGTCTTGAGCCAAATAAACAGAAGGAAGTAGGGGGTCTCTTCCCACAGGGAATCGCCTGCAGATCCAAAGGAAGCCCATTCTTTTGATCCACATGAGGAGCATTTCCTGTGCTTCCCTTCAAAAGAGTCCTAGGAGAGCTGATTTTCTTCTTAAAATAAATTTTAAGAAAACATCTTAAGAGCATCTTGAAATTTATAGGATCCCCAAATATCCCGCTTCTCTTTCTGAGATTCTTGGTGGCTTGTTGCAGGACACTTTATTACATCGTGTGGTTTCTGTTTTGTTGGTAATCATGAAAGTGGGGGGGTTCACATGGCTGAGCACCCACCATCAGTCTGCCCCCCGGCACCTCAAAAAATAAAGCAAGAAAATAATAATCATGAGTGTTACAGGTTACACACATGGCTCTTCTGTGAGAGGTAGTTCAGAAATGGAAGAATTATAAAGAGCAGCAAGTCCACATATCTCGAAGGAAAGTCCTCCATCCTGGATAGTACACTCCTGGGGTGAGAAGAGTAGTCTCTCCTCTGTGCCTAAGTAGCATTGGCGTGGGGTTAAGATGCAGGCTCTGGAGGCAGCCAGCGCTGGGTGTATTAATTGCCCACAACTGCTGAAACACACTACCTGAGCCGTGGTGACTTAAAAGAGCAGGGCTGTGTTCTTTCTCAGCTTGGAAGCCAAGGTGTGGGCAGGGGCCTGCTCCCTCCCAAGGGCCAAGGGCGCTGCTCCCTGGCCTCTTCCAGTACTCTTCGGCTCCGGGTTGCTCTTTGGCTTGTACAGCAATGCTACAGTCCCTGCCTTTGTCTTCATGACACCTTTTCTATGTGTCTCGGTACTGTACTACAATTATCTCAGAGCCTTAGCACCAAGGTAACTTACCAGCCCTTATTATTATTATTATTTTTTTGAGACAGGTTCTCACTATGTAGTCCAGGCTGACCACGAACTCACAGTGAATCCTTCTGCCTCAGCCTCCCACCGGCTGGGATTACAGACAGGCAAGCACTACCACACCCGGCTTCCTTATTTTTTCAGACAGGATCTCACAATATCCCTACATTGCCTAGGTTGTACTCCAGTTGGCAGTCCTCCTGCCTCAGCCTCCCGAGTGCCGGGATTACAGGCATGAGCCACCACGCCTGGCTATTTTTTTTTTCTTTTTTATGACACTGGGAATTGGCTTTAGGGCATAGTCTCAATGCAGGCTGTCCTCCTTCTGAGGTCTGTAACTTAATTACGTTGCCAAAGACTTATGTTTCCAAATAAGGTCCCTGATTCGAAGGTTTAGGACTTGAAGGACATGGTCATCTTTGGATCATGCTATGTGGGCCTGTCTCGCGCCCTGCTTCTTTGCTGGCTGTGGGATGTGTGCCTCAGTGTCCTCATGGGTAGAGTTGGGGAGCTGCCGTGTTGCCTTGGGCTGTCCTGCTTGCTCAATGACTGAGCACCTCTTTTTCTGTTTTGAGAGCTTTCACGCTGAACTACATCCCCAGCCGTTTTTATTTTTTTATTTTGAGGCATACATGTTTTTCCTAAGTGGCCTCAGTCTCTATGGCGGTGGCAACTTCTCCCCTGGTGGGCTGGGGATGGCCTCAGGGTGGATTGGGCTGCAGCCCTGCCCAAGACCACACTGGCTGCTGTGTGGCTAGGACACTGCTGGAGAGGGTGGCAGTGGATCTGCTCTCAAGTGTTCCCCATGAGTGCCGAGTCCTGGGGCCAGGGTAAGGGCTGCACACAGCTGATTAGGAAACCAGGCCATGCCCTGGTGCAGCTTCCAGAAGCTCAGGCTTTGCCCTGGATGGCCTTCCTTCCTGGGCTCAGGCTTTGCCACCTGGGCCCGCCGGGCCGGAGCTGGGGCGTTGGTGCTTGCCTGGCCGTCCTGAGGCCTCGAGCTGTGTTTCCAGCCTGCGGAGCGTGCATCAATACGCACAGGAACTCGGTGGAGGCCTGGCCAGGACACAGGTGCACATGCTCTGGGGCCCTGAGCATAGGTCATGGCCCAGAGGCCTCTGAGTGCTGCCGAGGGCCCCAGACTTGGAATCTGGCCTTGAACAGTCATCTTGTCTCCCACGTCCCTGCCCACAGCCTCAGTTTCCCCTGCATTGGGAATCATGCCCCTCGGGGGCCCAGAAGGTGGGCAAAGCTGATAAGTTGCATGGGGTGGGTGCCCCTAGGCAGCAAGCGCTGGTTCTGTGTGGTGGTGACTGACAGTGATGTCACTGGGGCGTAGGGAAACGGAGGCTTTCCTGGGGCGGGGCCCATATGCTGCTTCCGATGGGAGAGTGACTCTCAGACCCTGCCTTGACCTCTGCTTCCCCCAGTGGGAGCCTGGCCTGGTCACCATGCACAGAGCTGTCACCCTCTGTAGCCCTCGGAGCCACGTGAAGTCACCCTGGCCTTGGTCCACGGGCCCAGCCGGATGGCAGGCAGCTCCCAGCAGCAGGCTGTTTCCCTGGGCAGAGGTGCAGACCCTTTCGCAGAAGCTTGGCACAGCCTCTGGCATTCCTGGACACAGGTGCCCTCCCTTGAAAGGAGGTGGCTCTCAGGGAAGCCTGGCGGTAGCTGAGAAGAGACAGGTGGACAGGCAGCCTGGTGGTGACCTTCTGGAGAGGACTGTCATTTTTCTTTCTTGGTCACCATAAGTCACTTTGACCTGGACTCTGGAGTCCTCACCCGCTTGACAAGGAAGAGACACAGTACACAGGCACCGCTGTACCTGGGGCTGGATTTCAGTTTGTGGAGAGCACATCAGTGGGTGGAAGGTCCAGGAAAGACCCTCCATCAGGAGGGGAAGACGTGATGTGTGACGGCGCATCCCTATAATCTCAACACTCCAGGAGGCTGAGGCAGGAGGGTGAAGCCCAACCTAGGCAACTTGGTTAAAGTTAACCTTTTTCAAAATTAAAGGGAGGAAAAAAAAAATTAAAAGGAGGACCAGGTGTGGTGGCTCAGACCTGTAATCCCAATACTCGGGAGGCTGAGGTAGGAGGATTGATGCAAGTTCGAGGCACCCTGGGCTACAACATGAGTTCAAGGCCATCCTGAATTGCATAGTGAGACCCTGTCTCCAGACAAACAAATAAACAAAAACCAAAGGGAGGGATGTGGGATGTAGCTCAGTGTGAAGGTTCTGGGTTCAATCCCCAGTAGTGGGATGAGGGGGTAAACAAGAGAAGAAGGTGAGCAAAGGCTGGCTGCCTTAGCTGGTCCTACCCCTGTCCCACTGCCGGGACACTTCTGACAGCTGGGTATACAGCCCCTAGGACAACTCAGTGGCAAGCGCAGTGACAGCTGAGACATTTGGCACCTCCAGAAGGGGATTCATGTTTCAGGGGTATCGCATGCTGCCAAGGGCTGCTGGTATTTCTTGAGCACTTACTGTGTCCCAGGCTCTGCCCAGCCTGTGTCCATAGACTCCTGGGCTTGACCTCGGGGGCAGCAGCAGGAAGGACAGTAGGAGTCCAGGCTTATTTTCATTTAGCACAGAGCTGGGAAAGGTTTTTACGTTTCTGAAGGGCGAAGGAAGAAAGTCCTTAGAGAATATTCACCTGCGGCTCTGGTGTCCCGTCATCTCCCCTGTGCCATTTCCTCCCTGGCCCCCCGTCAAAAGCGGCTTGTAAGCCCTGGGGTAAAGATGGGGCTGCAGGAGGGGAGGCCTGTGAGGAGCTTGGTCTCAGTCAGCCGTAGGACTTATCTTTGCTCCATCGTGACCAAGCAGTGTCCCTGGGTCGTGTGAGCCAGTTGGCCTGCAGGTTGTGCCCCTGGTCCTTCAAAAGTCCCGTGGAACTGGGGACTCCTGTCCCATTTTGCTGGTGGAAAAATAGGCAAAGGTAAAATAGGAAAAATAGCAGCAGAGGTGACGTAGCACATGGCCAGCCAAGCTGGCCGGACACACCTGCAAGGAAAGGTGCTCAGGATCCTCTGTGTCTAAATAATAAGCCCACATTAGTAGTGGCAAAGATGACATTTTTATGCTCTCGTGTTTAATTTCAGAGGTTGGTAGTTGCCCAGGTCTCTAGGAGTCATATGGAAGGATGGGGGATTTCCAGGCTGTCCCCTCAAAAAAATCACGCCTAAAATGAGGTAGTGTTATCATGGTTCAGCATGGCTGCTAGAGTCCAGCCATCACAGCCTGAGTTCCAGACAGAAGGGTAAGGGAAAGGTTAGAGGAGGAAGAGTGCAACCATCACAGGCTTAGGAAGCTGGCTTAGGGCACTTCAGCTTCCGTCCCATTAGCAGGAATATAGTTCCACTGCTGCTCCTAGCCTTAAAGAGGACTGGAAAGTGGCCTTCAGCCTGGGCAGCCATGTACTCAGCTAAATTCAGGACTGCCTTTTTTGAGGGGAGGGGACATGTTGGTGGTTGCCTTGGTTGCAATAGCTGAGATGTGGGCTTGGCCAAGACGTTTGTGGGTTTCTGAGAGGTGCTTCATTGGGTGCAGGGTGGATAGCCACCTGGTGTGGAGCACAGGGTCCCCTGGGGTAGAGCTGAGGGGATGACAGGAAGCAGGGCCAGGCTGGCACCACCTTTTCTGTGCACAAGGGAAGGGGATCAAAGTAGGCTTTCTTTTTTAAAAAAATTTGTTGTTGTGAGACAGAGTCTCACTATGTAGTTCCGGCTGGCCATGAACTCAGGAAGTCCTCCTGCCTCAGCCTGCCAAGTGCTGGAATTACAGGCACGTGCCACCTCTGGCCAGCCCAGGTTCCAGAATTTTTAAAACCAGATTTCATGTCAAAGTTTGATGTGTTTCTGAAAGAGTGGCATGTCCAGTGACCTGTATGTGGCCTGTATGTGCTGCCCCCTTCAGGAGGGCTGTGCTGCTCCATTTGGCCGAGGCCCCTCCGGGTCACTGTCGGGTCACTGTCGTGTCCCTTCCCACCCCCACCACGTGTTTCAGCAGGGGAGTTTAGAGCCAGGCCTCCATTAGACCTAGCGCTAGCCCTAACCCTAAGCCTCTCCCTGGGCGCTGGGCAGCAAGGCCAGCCAGCTCCAGCTCTGCTGCCTCCGACCTCTCGGCTGCACTCTGGAAGTCAAAAGTTGGGAAAATGTAATTTATTTTCTCCTATTCATTTGAGAGCAGCTCTGGCCAGGGTCAGCAGTGAGCTGCCCCACGTGGCTCTCGTAGTCTCTGTGTATCCAGTTTACTGTCCCTAGGTCACTTTTTTTTTTTTTTTTTTTTGCGGTACTGGGAATTGAACTCATGACCTGCACTTGCCAGGCGGGTGCTTATGCCACTGAGCTAAATCCCCGGCCCTGAAGTCACGTTTTGTTACAGAGATGGGCGTGGGTACCAATTCAGGGAGACTGCAGGGACATGCCCTGAGTTCCTCTTATTGCTCTGCACCTTGCCTTTCATCCCTTTTTTTTTTTTTTTTTTTTGGTACAGGGGATTGAACTCATGACCACACACTTGTAAGGCAGGCGCTTGTGCCACTGAGCTCAGTCCCCAGCCCTCACACCTTTCTTTTCTCTTTGACCTCAGTCCTGTGGGTTGAGCCCTGCCCCTTCTTTCTCTTTTGAGTTGTCCAGGCTGAGCTTGGGCCCCGTGCCCCGCCTGTGGGCTCCCAGAGTGCTGGGGTTGCAGGTGTGCGCCCGCTCACCTTTCTAAAACCTGAAGAGGCCACCTGGAACATACTGGGTGTCCACGTCGGGACCTGCTGTGAGTCCAGCCAGAGCGGTGGGCGGGCGGGCAGGCAGGCTGGGCCTCTCCACAGGAGGCCGGCTCAGTGAGCCTTCACCTGCTCCTCTGTGGCAGGAGTGGACCCTCGCTTTCTGACTGCCCAAGAACTGGAAGGTGGGGGATTTTGCAAGATTGCTGGGGGACAGCCACTTCGGGGAGAGCGGGTGGAGGCTGAGGCCTGGCTGCTGCAGGCGCAGACTTTGGCTTGGAAGGGCACCAGCAGCCTGAAGTCAGTACCCTTAATCTGTCTGTGGATGGCCCTGGGGGGGTCCATGAGCCCCCCAAGTTACATATGTAGCTAGGCGTAGTGGTGCATGCCTGTAATTCTAGCTGCTCTGGAGGCCGAGGCAGGAGCAGCAGAGGCTGGAGTGCAGCCCCAGCAGTTGGGTGTGGCCAGTGGCAGAGCATCCAGATGGGATGGCCTGGCCTCACAGAGACAGATCCGCACCTGTCTTTCACCTCCGTGAGGGTGGGGCCCAGAGCCCCAGCATCCTAGGGCAGCGCTCTGCCACAGAGACACAGCCGTGGCCCAGGGGCTCCTGGGAGTGCATGCTGGCTGCTCAGGTGAGGGGTCAGAAGTCAGCGGCTGGCCAGGCACGGTGGGGCACGCCTGCCATCCCAGCACTCCGGAGGCCGAGGCAGGAGGATAGTGAGTTCAAGTCCAGGCTGAACTGTACAGTGAGACCCTGTCTCAGAAAGACTGGAAGGAAGGAAGGGAGGGAGGAAAGAAGGAAAGGAAGGAAGGGAGGGAGGAAAGAAGGAAAGGAGGGAGGGAGGGAGGGAGGGAGGGAGGGAGGAAGGAAGGAAGGAAGGAAGGAAGGAAGGAAAAGAAAGAGAGAGAGAAAGAAAAGAAAAGAAAAAGAGTGAGTTGCTCCAGGTGACCTCAGGGGACCCTCCAAGCTTCATTTTCCCTCCCTCCTTCCCCAGCTGGCCCTGATGTCCAGGCTGGCTCTGAGCCTGCCTGGTGCCCAGCTGGGGTTACTCGTGTGCGTCGCCATGCCTGGGTGAGAGGTTTTCAGTGTTTTGCGTGAGCGTGGAGGGTTTGGGAGACGGGGCGCTGGGAGAGGCGCGGGTGGGGGGTTGTCTTAGCCAGCCCTGCACGCCCGTTCTCCCCCAGCACGTGCCAAGTGTGGGTCCTCACTGTTGTCAGCGCAGTCGGCCAAAGTCCCAGAACATCTGCCCCTCGAGTGTGGGTGCTCAGGGGCGGGGGATGTGGTGACATCCGAGGCACATGCCGTCCCTACTTCAGAGTCTACGTCACTTAGGGTCGCTTGTTCTCAAAGGCGATCTGCGCCTCAGTGGGGCTGGGGAGGCCAGAGCTGCCCACTCAAAGCTGGCACAGAGGGGCAGGCGAAGCAGGAGGCGTCGTGCCAAGTCCTGGCCCGTTCTTCAGAGTGCCCTGACCCACCACTCAGGCTGTGCCTCGGTTTCCTTGGTTGTGGCCGGGGTCTGAGCAGTACCCGTCCTAGACGATGGCAGCGAGCAGGGCGCTGGCGGAGGTCAGGCATTTAAAATAGCGGCTGGCACTCGGCCCGCGCCAGCAGGCACGCAGACCTGCTTCAGGAGTGACCTCGTGGGCCGGCACGGGCAAGGGCGGCAGGGTGAGCGGTGGCTTTTATTCTGTGACGCCCCAGCTGTGTGCCCCTGTCCTTTCCCAGCCACCCTAGGGATATGCCTCCCCTCCCTGAAGCTCAGCTTCCTTGTCGGTGGGGGAGGGTCAGCCAGAGGGTTGCTGCCACCTGGGTGGCCTTGGCCAGGGTAAACACCTGAACCTGGACACAGCCCTGTGAGTCACACACAGCAGGCAGGCCGGCCTGCTTGGCACTGTTGCCGGCCGGCACCCCTCCCTCCCCTCCTGGGCTGCACTGCCCTCTCTGCCCAGGAGCTGCTGGAGGCCGTTCCCTGGGCCTGACGCTTTGATGCTGTGGAGGGACCCTGATTCCTTTCTGTTCATTTTCTCTCTGTGGCATGGAGGGGCCAAGGTGCATGAGTAACTCAGGTGATGAGGGAGCAGTGCCACTGGGCTCAGGCTCAGGGGTGCCTTCCCCTCTGGACCTGCTTCCCTCATCGCCCTTTGGGGACCTCCCTGGGACGCTCCGTCCTCCAGAGCCCCACAGATTGGCGGGGCAAGGTGCTGAGCATCCGGCAGTCTGCTCACATGAGCTTCGAGCTCAGGGCCGGGCCTGGCCAAGGGGTGAGCGCCTGCCTGCCCAGCACGTATGAGGGCCTTGGGCCCATCTGCTGCACCAGCAGAGAGGGGTTACAAATTTTTTTTAAAGGAAAGAAACTCCAGCCAGAGAGTTAGCTCAGCAGCACAAACATCTGCCTGTCAAGTGCGAGGTCATGAGTTTGATTCCGTGTACAAAAAAAAAAGAAGCTCCAGTACCTGCCCTGTGCTATGGACACTGCAGGGCTTTGGCCTTTCTGCTTCCTCTTTTCCTATTTTGGGGGCTCCTGTGCCTGCACATGCCACACAAGGCCAATAGCAGTCACACCTAGCCATACCTCGGACCCTTGGTGGATGAGTCTGGAGGCCCAGATGCCGCCACCACCTTCGTTCTCATAACTGCCTTTATGAAGCAAATGGAGGTCTGGTGGGACCCAGGCCCCAGCTAGTTGGGTGCAGTCTGCGACCTCCTCGTCTCCTCCTGCAATTCCCTGTTTCTTATCTTACTGCTGTAAGCAGACACCGGGGCCTTAGGTGTGCTTTTTAGGGGGTGGGTACTGGCGATGGAGCCCAGCGCCTCTTTGCACTGTTATGTGCTCAGCCTCTTTGTTCATTTTTATGGTACTGGGGATCGAACTCTGGACCATGTGCTTCCCAGGCAGTAATCCTCAGCTTTTTGTTGGTTTGAAATTTTGAGGTAGGGTAGCTGACTAGTGCAGTTGTCCATGCTGAGCCTGAGTTTGTGATCCTCCTGCTCAGCCTCCCAGAGTAGAGCAACTATAAGCATGTGCTGCTGCACCCGACTGCTTAGATGCCCAAGGTTGGATGTGCCTGACAGTCGTGGGTGCCCTTGCAATGCCCTGTGCCTCCCGGGGGCAGGTGTAAAGCTTGTCTCTCGCTGTCTGAGCAGCTTAGTTCTTCTTCTCTGTCTGCTCCCGTAGCAGGGGGGACCTTCTTGAAAACAGGCTCGGGTTGCACCCCCCCTTTATTCCATGTTTTTGCTGGTCTCCCCACCACCACCCCTTGCCTGTTTGTTTAAAGCAGTTCATTGCTCATGGCTTTGGCAAAAGTGGCTTGGGCTGTTTGCCTTAACCTTGCTGGTGGGTCGCCCCACCTGCTGACTGTGTCCCGGGGTGGGCTGTCTTGGTGGGGCGCGTTACGTGTTTTGGAGTGCAGTGGGCTTCTGTGTGGTGGTGGTGTCCATGAGGCAGGGTGAGGCCCCCAGCTGCTCACAGGCCCAAGGGGCCTTCTAGAGAGTTCCCACATTCCCTACAGCCGTGGGGCACTGTGACCCAGACTTTGGCTTGGGTCCCTGTCTCAGGCCCTCAGGAGGGGGGTGACAGCACTGTGCTTGGAGCCATGCCTGTGCCCCCACATCCGTGCTTCCAGGCGCTGGCAGGCCGCACTGCCCCGCAGCTGACGCTACCTGGGAATGGCCAGTGCGCCCACGCGTGGGCCTGCTCTGAACCTGCACATTTGTGCACACACTAGAGGTTGGCAGCCCCAGGGAAGCCTCTGTAGCCCCAGCTATCTGGTTCGTGTTTACAAGTGAGGAATGGGCTGGGACCTCGCTCAGTTGTAGCAGTTGTAGGGATTACCCAGCGTGTGGAAGGACGGACTTCAGTCCACAAGTGAGGGGCCTGAGGCACTGAGAGGTTGGGGCCACGGTTGGGACAGGAACCCAGGCCTGCCATCGCAAGTTGGGTGAGCACCTGGCTCGCAAGAGGCCCCCTCCAGGCTTGGTCTTTGTCCTGGCTCACCAACTGGCCATGGCAGACTCTTGGTTTTTCCTGCATCCTTGCATTTCCAGCATCAGGCAGCTTGGCTCCCTCTGGCCTGTGCCACATCTGGAGTCACATCTGGGAGGCAGCCTACGGTGGCCCCAGGCAGAAAGCAGCCCCCCCACTCAGACTGCCCTGTTTCCCGAGCAGAGGGCTGGCCCTGGGGCTGCCGGGGGTCTGTGAGGCCTTTCCTCCAAACATGCAGCCCCAGGACTTCCTTTCTTTCCTCTGGCCTGGGGTCTAAGCCCCTCTTCCAGGATGGGCCCGGACACGTGGGCTCAGCGCTGCTTCGGGGTCTCCGGCCCCACCCACCTCCCCTGTGCTTGCTGTCTTGAAGCTGCCCTCACTGTCTTCCTGGCTTTTCTCGCCAGGCCTCTTGAGAGCTGCCCTGGTCTTTGGTGGGGAGACTCCTGAGCAGCCTGGGCAACCTCCGGCCCCCCTGCTGCTCCCGACAGCCCTCCTCCCACCCCAGCCTCCCAGGCTTCTGCAGTGTTGGTGTCTGTGTCCGTGTTTGTGTCAGTTTATGTCAGTGTGTCAGTGTGTCGCAGGCTGTGGACCCCCTCTGTGAGCCCTCCAGCTGCCAGCCAGGCTCCGTCGCCAACCTGTGGGGGCAGCCCTGGGCTCTGTATCACTGTGTCCCAGGCATCCCGAGCACAGCCCTCAGAGCCTTCCCAGCTGGACTGTTGTACCCCTGTGGCTGGGGCGGATTCCGACTGACCTTGGACCAGCTGCTGGGTCCCCAGGCCCAAAACGGGGCTCAGGTTAGCCTGAGGTGGTTGGGACCCTTGGCCAGGGCTCTGGGCAGCAAATGCCTGCGAGGGCAGCCTGGCTCTCCATAAATCACAGCTTCAAAGTCTGCCGGAGAAGAAAGGCCAGGCCTGGGGCAGCGGTGGTGGTGGGGGGAGCCTCAATTTTGTTGCCTGGACCTCCTTTCTTCATAGTTATCTGCTAAGCTGCGCATTTCACAGGGCCAGGGAGCCCAGGGGCACATCTGCTATCCCTTTTGGAGCCCGCCAAGCCACTGAGCCTGGCAGCAGCTGATTAACATGGAAGGGGAGCTGTTTGCATGTAATCGCCCCCAGTGTTCTTTTCATAACAGCCAGGCCCTTTCTTTGTCTAGTGCTTGTATTCTGGGGTCTCCCTTACACAGGCCTCCGGGGAGCCTTCAGGCTCTGCAGGACCCACCCTTTGAAGGCTTCCCCTAGAGCCGCCAGTCTCTGCCCTGAAGCTACTTGCTGGTTTCTGAGGTGTGGGGTCCCCCTCCACAAGGACCTTTCTCCAGCCCACGCAGGTCACCCCAGAGGCAGCCTGGCCTTAACACCAGCCTCCTTCACTCGGCTTGGCAGGAGGGGGGATGGGGACACCCGCTAGAAGCCCTGGCGGAGGCTGCTGCCAATGGCGTCAGGATGGCTTCCACCTCTCAGGGGCCTAAACTCTCCGGGCCTCTCCTGAAGTGGATCTCTTTTTGACTCTGAGTTGCCCAGAAATTGGCAGCCCTGGCCCATGCAGTGGCCTGGCCCTTCAGTGCTCCTGGAAGAGGTGGTCTTTGTTATACATTTTCAGCTCAGTAAAGGCTGACACACCCAAGCCCTGGGCCTCCCAGCCCTGCCTTCCAAAAGCAGCCCCCTCTCCCTGGAGATAGCCTTGCACTGGGGCTGGGGGCCTCCTGGGGCATTTTGAAAGGGTCTGTCACCTGTGATGCTTAAAGTGAAGAATGAGGAGCTTGGGGTACCCCCAGTGGTAGAGCGGCTCTCCCCATGCACACACAAAGGGTCTCCAGAATCCAGGTCTTGTGTGTGAGCCTGTTCTGTCAGTCCAGCGACAGATGGCTGCTCCCTGCTGCGAGGGTGGACCTTCAGGGGCTTCCAGGCTGCCTAGGGGACAGGGCCAGATGCCTGGCCTGGGCCTGCCGTGGCCTTCTGTCCAGGGTTCTCTGTGGTCCTCCTGCTGTGGCCCAGGCATGCTGTAGGGACCTGGGGGCTGAGAGCTGGTTTGGTGTCCAGCCTTCTGCCATGGGCACTGGGTGTGTCCATCTTCAGGACAGCAGCCTCAGCCCTTTGTCTTTTTCTAGATAAAACTGAGGTTGCTGGGGGTGGGGAGAGTCCTTGCTTGTAGTTGGCTGGGACCCTGCAGCAGCAGCAGCCAGGTCTGACAAGTCCAAGGCCAGGCTCTGGAGGCTCCACCTGGCCGTGGCCTTCCAGGCCGGGGAGAAGGCTTTCCAGGTGAGAGCTGCCTGGGGCTCTGGGAGGCTGCACTGTCCCTTTTCCAGCTGGGTCTGTTCCTGCCTCCCTCCCCTACCAGCAGGGTCCTAAAGGGTGGCTGAAGGCTGAGTGAGGCCTGCCTCCTCCAGGAAGGGCCTGCCCCAGCATGCAGACTGCTTTCTGTCTGGTTATCTCCAGCACCCAGGGTGGAAGGTCAGCCCCCTGGGAGGGTATGGACATGAAGGCAGCCAGCCTTGCCCAGCACTGCCTCAGCCTTCCCTTTGGCTTGTTGTGCACACACACACCCCATAAATCTCCCCTCCACACTTACGCACCTCAGACCATGGGCAGGGCTGCTGCAGAGGGAAAGGACGCCCTTCCCAGAAGCAAGGCCCGCCCCTCCCCCTGCTCCCTGTGCTCCTCATTTTTGACCCTGTGGTGTGTGTGATGTGCCTATTTTACCTCAGCAGTGTCTACAGATTTAAAGTGATTTTATGTACTCAGGTGGCTGAGGCAGGATTGCTCCAAGTTCAAGGCCAGCCCGAGGTACATAATGAGTTCCAGGCCAGCCTGAACTACATAGTAGACCCTGCCTCAAAAACCAAAAATAAGTGAACTAAGAAAAAAGCAAAACCAGAAGTGACTTCACAGCAGATTTGGGTGACTTGCCCTGCAAGAGTCACCCAGACTTGGTGCTGAGCTGTATCTGGGGTGGCGCTAGATCAGAGACCTTGGGAGCTGGAGCTGTGGGCTCCCTGGTGGTTACCGAGGGAGGGGCTGAGATTACCCAGAGGGCAGGGGCAAGCCAGAGGAGTTCAGTGTGGCCTTTCTCTGAGGACGGTGTGGGGACCCTGCTTGGGTTACCTCAGAGAGGGATACCAGGCAGGGTTAGGGTCCCTGGCTGGGAGTCGCCTGTCGCTCGGGGCTAACCTGGCCAGTGCCGCTTATTAGCACCATGCTCTGCTTATGGGCTCTTCACAGGGCCGGAATTCAGATGCTCGTGTCACGGAGGCTCCCGAGGGTGCATGATGGCAGCTGCCCACCTCCTCTGACCTAGCCCAGGTCCAGGGGTGTGCACTATAGCCAGACGCCAGCGCCATGCTAGTTGTGTCATCTCGCTGTCCTCTTGGTGTGTCAGGGTTGCCATTGCACAGAAGAGGAAACTGAGGTCCAGGGCTACCAGCGGGAGGTCCTGTGGCTGGGTGGGCTTGGGAAGGTGGCTGTGTGTGGAAGGGTCACAGGTCATGTCCCCTTTTACCTGACTCTCTCTCACTGGGGAGTGTTTTCCTCCGGAAGGGGAACAGCTGTGTTTTATTTCCAGGTAGGAGGCATCTTTAACAAAAGACCCAAGGTTTGGAAGAGCATTCTCCATGCCCTCCTACACAGGTCTGCCGGGATAAACAGCTTTAGTTATTCCTGTTTGGTGGTGGTGGTAGCTAGCTAGCTAGCTTGCTTTCTTTCTTTCTTTCTTTCTTTCTTTCTTTCTTTCTTTCTTTCTTTCTTTTTTTTGGTACTGGGGATTAAACTCACTTGCCAGACAGGTGCTTACACCACTGGGCTAAATTCCCAGCCCAGTTTTGTTTTGTTTTGTTTTGTTTTATGTTTGAGGCAGGGTCTCGCTATATAGTTTAGACTGACCTTGAACTCACTGTGTAGCCGGGGTTGGTCATGAACGTGCAGCGACCCTCCCTTCTCGGCCTCCTGTGGTATGCTGGGATTACAGGCATGCACCACCGCACCCTGATGGTGAGGCAGGGACCTGGGACAGGGTGTTTTTTTTCTCCCTGAGCTTCTCCTTGCTCAGATTGTGTAGAGATGAGGGCTCTGCAGGAGGAGACAGCTTCCCTCAAGGGTTGTGCCCTATCCAGTGGGTCCCTCTGAGCCACATCTGCCCATGCTGGGGTGCTAAGGACCCCCGACTGTTGCACTGCACCCTGGAAGCCCGGGGGAAGGAGAACTGGAACAGTAGGAGGCGACACTGTGCTGCTCCCACTGCCCAAGCAAGGCAGGCGCTGTCACACCAGGCGAGTTTGTCCAGAGAGTCCTGGAGGACTGCTGGGGGAGGTGCCGAGGGGGTGGGGAAGAGCAGGGAGGGCCTCGCAGGTGAGGCGCCCCGCAGAGGCGCTGGAGGTGAGGTGTGGTGCTGCCAGAGACCCTGACAGGAGCCCCATAGGGAGTTCTGAAGGGCCGCCGGGTTCCAGGGTCCTTTGGGTACCTTTTGTATTTAAGGTGAGGGGGACTCTGTGTGTCTCACTTTGGCTATGAGTCCTAGACTCGTACAGTCTCCCCATGCCCCCTAGTAGCAGGGACCTCGGGCCTGGCTCAGTCACTGTGCTCAACAGATGGCTGTGACAGACACCCTGAGATCTGGTGGTGTTGAAGCCTGCTGAGTGCCAGTGGGGGGCAGCAGGAGTGCTGCTTCTCTGTGCCAGTGGACAGGGCAGGCTGGGCTGCTGCAGTCCTCACCGCCTCTTTTCTTGGGTATTTTTAAGCCCGGGCCCAGAGGCCCTCTGTGCCTCAGGTTCCCCAGCTTCTGCTCCTTGGACCCTGTGGTGCTGCCTCAGGAGTGCCTGGTTGGAGGGAGCAGCCTGGTCCTCTAAGAGTTGCCTCGTCCTGGTGCTGGTCATCTCTGCCAAGCTGTTGCCCTCCCCTCCAGCCCCGGCTCCTCCTGCACGGGTCCTTCCAGCGCTGCCTGTGCTGAGAAGCAGCCAGGGTCTCCTGCCCAGTCCTTACTGCAGGTCCTTCCCCCTCCCCAGGCTGGGCCAGGCAACCTCAGGGCACCCTTGTGCCCCGGGAGCTGGTCTGCAGGGTGGGATTCAGGCACTGCAGTAGAGTACATGCTGCTGAGCGCAAGCATTTAGGCTCTGTTTGTTCATGAAGCAGACTGGCCAAACTCCCTACTCCAGGAGGCACAGGGCGCACTGATTAGGGGCAGGGACCCCTGCGGTCATCTTAGTTGTGCTGCTGTGTGACCTTGAGTGAGGTTCTTAACCTCTGAGCAAACTGGTGAAGTGAGGGGCCGAATAATGGCTGGAACAGCCTGGTCCCTGTAGAGGGTTGTCATTTGTTCATTGAGTGACACTCAGCTCCAGATCCCAGCCAGGGGCTGGGCCCATAGCAGGGTCTGGACGTCTGTGACACGGACAGATAGGGGATTTGCTTCTTGGGAGGCGAGACAGGCTGCCTCGAATGTCCAGTGATTTCCTGCCCATCAGGGGCCAAGCTGTGTTGCTAGCTGTCCCTTGCCCAGGGCTTCAGCAGGACTGACTGCGTGGTGTGGCCCTGGACCCAGCCCCCTGCGTGGAGCAGGTTCCGTTCCTGGGCTCCATGTTTGAGGCCCTGTGGTGAGAGAGCCTTGGGCGCAGTCTGCTTGTGGCTGCAGCCCGCCCGCCCATCTTTCCTCCTGGAGTGAGGGCCTGGCCCCGGCTGCACCTCCCCGACTGCAGCCTGGCTCAGAGGCCCCTCTGGCTAAATCCTCATCTTCTGTATTTCTCCGGGCCACGCGTACATAGCCCCCAAATACACCGGCCACGTGGCAGCCATGTTGTGTTCTGGCGTGGTTCGTGGCTCATCTCCTTGTCCCTTGATGCCCTGTCTTCCCACAGCTCAGAGCCAGGGTTGAACAGAGAGGGGATGCCAGGGGCCTTTGGTGGCCCTGGAGGTCACCCAGAGTTTCCCGAGCCACAGGGTGGAGGCTGCCAGAACTAGCCCCAAGGCCCAGGAGAGGAAGGTGCCCTCCCAGGACGCCCAGGTGCTCCCAGGCACGTGAGCAGGCCTGAGCCTGAGAGGGCCGTGTCCCCTGGCCTGTCGCGGTTGGAGGAGGGGAGGGCAGTGTGTGTAGAGCGCCCAGCCTGGCTCTCCGGGCAGGGTGGTGGTGGTGAGTGTGGCCATGTATAATAGGGTGGGGATGAGGGGCTGGGTGAGGGAGGACAGGGAGCCCACCGGGGTGAGAGGCTCATCGAGTGTCCTGGAGGAAACTTCCCTCCGCTTTGTTCTGTGGTGCTAGGGATTGAGCCCATGGACCTCAGCTGTGACTGTCATAAAAGGCTGGCTCTGCCAGCTCCAGCTGCTGCCACTGTGAAGAGACAGACCCTTTCGCCCTGAGCCCCACGCACAGGTGCCATGGTCGCCTGCCCGGCGCCAGCTTCAGAGGGGTGCCCAGGGCAGCGGCCTGGGTTGCCAGGCTGCCTCATAAACAGAGGCCTCCTGGGTCTGCTTGTGGTTACCCAGGCCCAGCTGGCAGCTTGGCTGTGTCTCCTGCCCTGGGAGGGGCATGGGCTCAGGAGGGTCCCTTCACCCCACTTCCATTTGGACCTTCTATGGGAGGGGGTCTTGAGCTAGCGCCAGGCCCTGCCCTCCACCAGGGCACACCGGGCTCCTGACTGGGCGCTCCTGCGGCCCTGGCACCTGAGCACTCCCTTCTTTATGGCATGAGTGCGTGTGCGAGCAAGTATTAGGGATGAAACTAGGGACCCAGTACCAAGGTACATTTCCCGGCCTGTTTTATGTTTTGTTTTGAGATAGAGTCTCGCTAAATTGCTGTGGTTACCCAGGCTAAGCTCGAACATGCCATCCTCCTGCCTCAGCCTCCCAGAGTGCCAGGATCACAAGTGTGCACTGCCACGCCTGACCTGGATAATTTTCCTTACTGCTGTTCAGGTGGAGTTTCTATAACCCTGCAACCAAACATCCGAAATGATAGTGTGGAGTGGCATTTAGCATATTCCCAGCCTGGTGTAGCCATGAGCTTCATATTAACCCAGCCATTCATCGCCCCGAGAGGAAACCTCATGCCCCCCAAGGCTGGCTGTCCTTCCGTCAGCCTGGCCCTGCCCTTCCCTGAGTCTCCCCATCCTCAGCAGGCCTGACCTTTGGTGTCTGCCTGCTTTGATTGTGTTTCTGAGATTCATCCCAGTCATCGCAGGCCTGAAGATTCAGTTTCTATCTTTGGTTAAATCTGTCTCGGGCTGGGGATTTAGCTCAGTGGCATAAGCGCTTGCCTGGCAAGTGCAAGGTCGTGAGTTCGATTCCCAGTACTGCAAAAAAAAAAAAAAAAAAAATCTCAGTCTCTTTCAGCCAGGAGTAGTGTGTACCTCGGCTCCCAGCGTGGGAGGCTGAGGCAGAAGGCTCACAGGTCTGAGCCCAGCTGAGTAGCTTTATGACTTAGCGAGAGCCCATCTCAATAGAAAATAGTTTTAAAAAGAGCTTGGATTTGCTGTTTGGTACAAAACAGAAAGGTCTGCTTTATGGGTACTCTGTGTTTTGTTTGCCCACTCATCCCATCATGGATGCTGTCTGCTTTTGGCGCTGCTGAATAGTGATGCCATGATGGTTTTTCCTTTGTTTGGCCATTTGACACAGAGCCCCACCATGCCGCCCAGGCTGGCCTGGAACTTGTGGCAGTCCTCTCATCTCTGCCTGCCTCCCTCCCTAGTGTTTGGCTTTTTGAGAACTGCCAAAATGTTTTTCATGGTGGCGGCACCATTTTATTTTATGTCCTACTAGTAGACTAAAAGAGTTCTGTATCTTTACCAGCCACTTGTTTATTTTAATTTTAATTTGGTTTAGTTTTGGTCTTTTTTTTTTTTTTTTTTGGTACAGGGGATGTTTTGGCCTTTTTTGAGGCAGGGTTTCACTGTGTTTCAGGCTGGCCCTGAATTCCTAGCAGTCCTCCTGCCTCAGCCTCTGAGTGCTGGGATTATAGGTGAATGCCACCATGCCTGGCCTTTTTTTTTGGTCTTTTTGAGACAAGGTTTCATTGTGTAGTTCAGGCCTTAACCTCGAACTTTCAGCAATCCTCCTGCCTTAGCCTCCAGAGTGCTGAGAGTGCAGGCATGTCATACCACAGCCAGCAGCCACTTGTAACTTGTCTTTTTTGGGCTGGGGATTTAGCTCAGTGGCATAAACACCTGCCTGGCAAGCGCGAGGTCATGAGTTCAATCCCCAGTACTGAAAAACAAACAAACAAACCCTTGTCTTTTTTTTTTTTTTTTTTTTTGGTTTTAAGTAACGGTATTGGTGGATATGCAGTGGAATTTCATATGGTTTTTTTTTTTTTTTTGTACTGGTGATCGAACTCACAAACTTGTGCTTGCCAGGCAGGTGCTTAAGCCACTGAGCTAAATCCCCCGCCTTCACATGGTCTTTATTTTAAATGTTCCCGGTGACTTAAGATGTAGTGTATCTTTATAAATGTTAGCCATTTGTATATCTTTTTTTAGAGACATGTCTGTTCAGGTCCTTTGACTTTTTTGCTTTTTTGAGATGGTATTGCCTTGTAGCCCAGACTGGCCTCGAACTTATGGTGATCCTCCTGCCTCAGCCTCTAGAGTGCTGGGATCATGGGCATACACCCCCACAGCCAGCTTACCTTTTTTTGTTTCGTTTCTTTCTGCAGTGCAAGGGATTGAACCTAGAATCTTCATAATGAACTGTATGTTCAGCCCTTTTTATTTTTATTTATTTATTTACTTATTTTGAGACAAGGTCTTGCTGTATAGTTCAGGCCAGCCTCAAATTCATAGTAATGCTCCTACCTCAGCCTCCCAAATGCTGGAATCACAGGGATATGCCACCACATCCAGCTTTATTTTTTATTTTGAGACAGGGTCTTGCTAGATTGTCTGATTTATTTATTTATTTATTTGCCCAGGCTATAATAGGCTGGCACATGCAACCCTCCTGCCTCAGCCTCCCAGAGTGCTGGGATTGCACATGCTAGGCAAGTGTGGTACCACTCAGCTAATTGCCTCCTCCAACCTTTTTTTAGAAGGCTCTTGCTAAATTGTCCCTGCTGGCCTTGAATTTGGATTTTTCCTGCTTCAGCTTCCTGAGTAGTTGGTATTACAGACTCACCACCATGCCTGATTTAAAAATAGTTTTCATATGCTCTGGATCCTAAGTCTCTATCAGATGCATGATGTATAAGTGTCGTCTCCCATCCTGTGGGTTGACTGTTTGCTCTGAATAGTATCTGCTTCCGCAGTGCTATGGTGGAACCCAGGACCTCCATGTGGTAGGCAAGAGTTCCACCCCTGAACTGTATCCAAGACTCTTAAAAGTTTATAATCTTGATGAAATCCAATGTGTATCTTTTTCCTTGCTCAGCTTTTGCTTTCATAGCTAAGGATCCATTGCTAAACCCAAGGTCGCAAAGATTTCCCATTTTCCTCTAAGACTGTTAAAGTTTTACTTTTTATATGTAGGTCATTGATCCAGTGGAGAGATGTTTTTTTCAGCTTTTGTTTTTTCTGGTGCTGGCGATTAGACTTTGCCTGTGCTAGGGAATCGCTTTATGGCTGAGCTTGGGCCCCAGCCTGCCCTGTGTGTTAGGGTGTGAGGCAGGGATCTGGTTTCTTTTCCAACTAGATTTCCATTTGTCCCTGTTCCCTTCGTTCAAGAGAATCTTCTTATTCTGTTGAATGTTTTGGCATCCATGGTGAAAGTCAATTGACCATGAGTGGAAAGGTTTATTTCTAAACTCCAATTCTATTCCCAGGTCGGTTCTTTTGCCAGCACTGCACAGTTTGGTTAGCACTGTGGTGTGATTTGGAATTGAGAAGTGGACTCCCCCATCTTTGTTGTTTGTCTTCCAGCGTACTTTGGATGCTCGATGGCTGGAAACTTTTGTATTTTTCGGTACCTTACTGGAGATTGAACCCGGGTCCTTCACACTGAGCTACATCACCAGTTCTGTTTTCTTTCTTTCTTTTTTAAAACTTTGAGACAGGGTCTTGCTGAGTTGCCAGACGGAGCTTGAACCTGTGACCCCTTGGAAGTGTCTTTCCTACCTGCTCTGCACTCCCTCACACTTCTCCGTCCATGGCCTTGGCGTTCGATGAGCTGCTTGGAAGCAGGCTGCCACTCTCAGCAGCGTTTGCTCTATTTCTTTGTGTGTCCCAGCAGGTCAGGGCTTTCTGAAGACCACCGTGAAGTCGAGTCCAGACGAATCCACACCGTTGCACACTCGGCGCACACCTCTCCCCAGTTGTCCTTTAAGGGATTTTAAAACCTTTCACTGTCGGCCTCGTGCAGTGTCCGCCAGCATCTGTTGGCTACTCCTCTTCTGCCACCAGCGCAGCTCCCCACATGGTCCCCCTCTGCACATTGCCCTCTGGGACAGGAGGCTGCTTCTCTCACAGATGTCGCAGTCTGCTGTTCCCTGCTGTCCCTTAGGATGGGACCGAGGGCAGCATTTTCATCAAGGATGCCACATGGGTGCCCTGGTTGTGGGAATGTGCTTCCATGGGTGAATGGGCCCCATTCCCGGGAAGCTGTCTTGTCCTGTGGCTCAGGTGGGAGCACCGTGCATCAGCAGTGCCAGGCGAGGTGTGCTGGGTCCCGTGGGCCTTGCCTGTGGCAAAGCACAGTCCAAGCTACTGTCTTTCTGCCTCACCGCAGCCCTGTTAGGGCCTGAGGGCTCAGTGATCCCTGCGTGGCGCGGGGGTGGTGGTGGTGGTGTCGGGATATGACAGCTGCATCGTGCGGCAGAGAGAAGGCTGGGGGACTCCATGTGGCAGGGAGGGGGCTGAGTGAGCGCCCTTCTCCCTCAGCCACTCGGTGACACCGCAGTCCTGTTATGGTTGCCATGGCTCGCCCATGTCTCCCTGTGGATGGGGGCAGGCAGGGAAAAACTGGCTGCGGGCCTCAGGGTGGCCTCATGGCACCCTGGAAGTCTCTGGGGTTCCCAGGGGGCGGAGAGGGAGGGTGGCAGGGAGCTGGAGCAGCCAGCAGGGCCCCAGCATTCATGCCGCCTCTGTGTGTTGCAGATGAAGACGTGTGCGTGTTCAAGTGCTCGGTGTCCCGGGAGACGGAGTGCAGCCGCGTGGGCAAGCAGTCCTTCATCATCACGCTGGGCTGCAACAGTGTCCTCATCCAGTTTGCCACACCCGCCGGTATGCACCCTCCCGCAGCACGGCCAGCCCCTGGAGCCACTGGCAGAACCGCCACCCTGGGCTTGGTCTTTGTCTTTGGTTCTTTGAGGCGGATCTGGGTCTCGCAGTGTAGTTCCAGCCTTGAGTTCACTGTGTAGCCCAGGCTGCCCGTGCACTCAGTGATCCTCCTGCCTCAGCCTCCCAAGTGTGGGGATTACAGATGTGTGCCACCATGGCCGGCTTCCTTTTCCTTTTTGCTCTATTTATTCTTGTGTTTGGTGTGACATGGCGGCCAGGGCCTCAGAGCCACACCCCCGGCCCCTTTTCTTTTAAATGTGAACACTGTTTAGGGATGGTTGCTGAGCCGCACAGGCTCCATGGGGAATTCGGCAGTTCACTTGCCGCCCCGTGACCTGGCTCCCCCTCCCCGGCGCAGATTTCTGCTCCTTCTACAACATCCTGAAGACCTGCCGAGGCCACACGCTGGAGCGCTCGGTGTTCAGCGAGCGCACAGAGGAGTCCTCGGCTGTGCAGTACTTCCAGGTAGGGTGTGCCCGTCCTGCCTGCCCACCCACCCTCCCGCCCGCTTGCTCGCTTGCTCACTCGCTTGCAGGAGTGCCCGCAGGACACGCCCACCGAGTCCTGTCCTGGCTCTGTCCCTTACTAGCTGCGTAGCCTTGGGCAAGTATCCCCTGCTTGCTGGGCCTCCGTTTCCTCATTTGTGACGCCTGAGAGGGTTGCTGGAAGGATCTGAGTGCAGCTGACACCCTGGCCCTGGGCTTTTTAAACAAGGACAGAGCCACTGCACTGTCCTGACCCCCACAGTGTGCCAGGGCCCAGAAGCACTGGGATCTCCCAACTCGGGGAGGTAAGTGTTGTTAATGTCCCATTCTACACATGACAGAACTGAGGCTCAGAAAGGGTAAGTGACTTGCCCCAAGTCACACAGCTCTTATGCAGCAGAGCCGAGATGGGAAACCAGGTCTGCCTGCTGTCAAAGGCTGTGGCCCTACAGGCCTGTTGTCTTACAGAGCGACACCACGCCTTACCTGCCTGCCGCTCTGAGCCCTAGGGTTCTGGTCTACCTGCTCCTCTCTTCTTTGGGGCCCTGAAGCAGTACACATGGCCCTCATACCAAACCCCACCTGTGGCAAAGCTTATGGTCTCCTGGATGGCTTCCAAGTCTAGGTGGCAGCCATCTGTGTCCCTGAGCCACAGTACCAGTGGTGGTGACCTTCCTGGGGCTACACCTCAGGCGGCTGCTCCCTCTCCTGAGCAGCTGCCAGCTAGTGTCATTGCAACCTGGGCCAGCAGAGGGCGCTTGGCCTCTCCAGGGAGATGGAAGCCCTCCGTGACCCTCCCCTGCAAGGCTGGCCTAGCGTCTCCCTGTGCCCTGTGCTATCGGTGTGTCTCTGTTCCAGTTTTACGGCTACCTGTCCCAGCAGCAGAACATGATGCAGGACTACGTGCGGACCGGGACCTACCAGCGAGCCATCCTGCAGAACCACACGGATTTCAAGGACAAGGTGACCAGGGCTACTGGGTCCAGAGCCACTTCCCTGCTTCTGTCTGTTCAGTGATTTTCTTTTTTGGGGGGGTTAGGGTTTCAGTATGCAATTCAAACTGGCCTTGAACTCACTTTGTATCCTGGGTTGGCCTTGAATTCACATGGATCATCCTGCCTCAGCCTCCTGAGTGCTGGGATTACAGGTGTGGGCTACTATGCCTGGCTTCTCAGTGATTTTTGTCTCTTTCAGATATGTTTTTCTGTTTTCTCTTCCTTCCTTCCTTCCTTCCTTCCTTCCTCTCTCTCTCTCTCTCTCTCTCTCTCTCTCTCTCTCTCTCTCTCTTTCCCCCTTTCTGAGACAGGGTCTCCCTGTACAGTTCAGGTTGCCTTGAGCTCACTTTGGAGCCCAGGCTGGCCTTGAACTTGTGTTGATCCTCCTTCCTCAGCCTCCCGAGTGCAGGGATGACAGGCATGCACCCCTGCCCAGATGGCACTGACTTCTAAGAGGGGATGCTCTCGCCATGAGCAGTCATGCAGCTTTGCAGCAGTGGACGCCAGTCAGCGGTGGCTTCCCCCAGCTGCTCACCGACTGGCTGTAAATCTGAGCCCCACACCTCCCTCTTGGGGTTCAGTTCTTTCACTCAGGCAACTCACAGCTCTCAGGCGACTCATTTCCTGCTTCACAGTAAAGGGTTCCAAAGGCCAGTGTGGAGAGGCCTGGGAGGGGTGTGGGGAGCCTCCCTGCAGGAGCAGCAGACCCCTAGGTTCTGGGGCTTTGCTGCAAGGCTGGGCGGGGGCTCTTGTAGACCACAAGGAGACAGCCAGCAAGGCCTGCCAGTCTGCATCCTGCATGGCCTCAGATGGCAGCACCCCTCCCTCTGGCAAGGGCAGGAGGACAGGCCCCTCTGAGATGAGGAGGTCAGAGAATTCCTTTTTGTTGTTGTTTTGTTTTGTTTTTTTTGGTACCGGGGATCGAACTCATAACCTCACACTTGCTGGGCAAGCGCTTATGCCACTGAGCTAAATCCCCAGCCCTTTTTGGTGTTTTTGAGACAGGGTCTCACTAGGTAGTTCAGGCTGGTCTTGAACTTGCAAGGATCCTCCTGCCTCAGCCTTCCGAATGGTAGGTTTACAGTCATGTGCTACCATGCCCAGCTAGGTCACAACCTCTTCCAAGACAGACAGACAGAGGAACAGTTTCCATGTCCTGCCATGGGGAAGGGAGTCTCCTTTCCATGGCCCGCCCACCTCAGGGACAGTGACGAGCCAGGAATGAGGGACAAAAATCAAGACACTTTGGTGACATCACAGGTGAGGGTGCCTGAGGTGTCTCAGCCGGTCCTCAGTGCCAGGTACAGGTGTGATGTGCAGGTGCCGCCTGTGTTCAGGCCTCTGGCTCCCTGGGACGAGGCTTTGGGGCTGACCTGCCCTTGCTGGGGCCATCCACTTCCGCTGAACTTTTCATGCAACCAGGCAGTGTGTGGTCGTGATTAAAAGGATGGGAGGAGCACAGAGTGTCCCCAGACGATCTCCATCTTCTGGTGGAGAGATGCAGCAACCCTCGGTGCTGTCTGGGTCAGACTGTCCTCGTTCACTGCAGTGTCTCCTACACTGCCCGATGCGGTGCACACTGGAAAGCAGCCTCAGTCTTGGATTCCTTGGCCCAGCTCAGGGCTCCTTCAGGGTTCTGAGCATGTTGGGGGTCAGCCGGGCTAAGGGTTTGTAGCTCGGGTGTAGTACATGCATTTTCTCTTATTTCTTGCTACTGGGAATTGAACCCAGAGTGCACTAAGGTCCAGCCCCAGTTCTTTGTGTCTTGTTTTTTGCAAGAGGGTCTTGCTATGTAGTTCAGGCTGGTTTTGAACTCATTATGTAGCCCAGGCTGTGGAATGCCTGGCAATCCTCCTGCCTCAGCCTCCCGGGTGCTAGGATAACAAGTGTGTGCCACTGTGCCCAGCTTTAGCCCCAGTGCTTTTTCATTTTTCATTTTGAGGTCTTGCTAAAATGCCCAGTAGGAACATGTGACCCTCCCGCCTCAGCTTTCCAGGGCGCTGGGATCACAGGCCTGTGACATCTCGCCCCCCTTTAATAGCACATTTTACTCCCCCGGCCCAGCGTTTGTTTTCCTTTAGAATCAGCTGGGAGCTTGCATTTTTGCTCTGGTCCCTTCCTCCCCGCTAGGCTGGGGGGCTCCTCCTGCCCGGGCCGCCCTCAGCCCTGCTCTGCTCGCCCCTTCCCTCCACTCCACCTGGCTGGCTGTGATTCCTTGGCAAACGTGAGCCCTCCCGTGCCCTCTGCAGAGTCTTCACTGCTCTTTTATTCTCACTCCAGTGGTTTAGAGCCGCACTGTAGTTGGTGCAGTCAGGGCCCGTGTGTCTGGGTGTCCCTGCACTGGGGTCACGCCTGGTGCCTGGGGCCCAGCACCTCACATGCTCGCCATTTCCAGATTGTGCTTGACGTTGGCTGCGGCTCTGGGATTCTGTCATTTTTCGCCGCCCAAGCTGGGGCCAGGAAGATCTACGCAGTGGAGGCCAGCACCATGGCCCAGCATGCCGAGGTCAGTGCCCTGGGACCCCCGTCCTTAATCTCGGCACCCACCTTGAGCCCCAGGGGGCTGGGGACCTGGGTCAGGCAGCGTGGGCATTAAGGACGCCCCTAGTGCCTCGTTCCTAAAGCCACGCAGGGCTGGGGGCTGGGCTCGCCTCACCCCTCCATGGCTGAGGCCGGGGCCAGCACGGGGCCTTGTGCTTCCGGGAGACAGGGCTGTGTGCCCGGCTTCTCTGAGCTTTGCCCCGCTGTGTCCAGTGCAGGTGACAGCAGCGGTTCATTTCCTGAGTTTATGTTGTCCTCTGCTCTTTTCTCCTGTTTTTGCTGAAACATTCCTTTGCAAGGTTCAGGACTGCAAAGTCGTGAAGGGTGAACAGGGAAGATGCTTCTTCCTTCCCCAGCCCTGGCCACAGGCCTTCCAACCCCTCCCCGGGGGCCCTGAGACCCTGCTGGACTCCTCCGGGACTGTGCGGGCCAGTGTGGCTTCCTCACCTGCCACTGCCTTACGCGAGGAACACAATGTCTGGCCCATGGGGGACACCGTCCTCCCTTCCTGGAGCTGCCAGGTGTCCCTCGGCCTGCGCCAACCCTGTCTGCTTAGCTGCACCCCACCTCTGGTGATGCTGTCTCTTTCCATCTTTTTGTGGACACTGTGCTGAGCCCCCTGAAACTCGAGGTCCTTCACTCCCCTTGTGCCCCCAGGACAGGCTCCGACACGCCCTTGAGTGGCTGCAGCGTCAGCGGCCCTGCAGCACTGACGCCCCATCCCCACTCCCCAGCAGCAGCCCCGCTGGCCCGGAGGACCAGGGCTGCGCACTGGGGCTCCGAGGCCCCGGAGGAGGCAGCCACGTCAGCCGGGGGCCGTCCAGGGGCCATCCTGGGGCATCTAGGTGTGGGTCCCTGTAACCCCCGCCGCTGGCCCGCAGGTCCTGGTGAAGAGCAACAACCTGATGGACCGCATTGTGGTCATCCCTGGCAAGGTAGAGGAGGTGTCGCTCCCCGAGCAGGTGGACATCATCATCTCGGAGCCTATGGGCTACATGCTCTTCAACGAGCGCATGCTCGAGAGCTACCTCCACGCCAAGAAGTACCTAAAGCCCAGCGGTGAGTGGGCTGCTCCCGGGAGGCTGCTGGACCACCAGGCAGGGTGGCCCTGCTGGCCATACCCGGAGATGGCTTTAGGAGCCCCAGGACCCACATGGGGCCAGGCACCTCCCTGCCCACCTGCTCAAGGGGCTGCCCGGAGGCCCCGGGGAACCTGCCCCCATCAGCTGGGGATGGGCAGGGGGCGCGGAGGGGTGAGGCAGCAGGCAGTCCGAGAGCCATCTGTCCTCGAGTCTGTCCCCAGACTAGCCTGTCCCGGTGCCTGGGTGTGAGCCCAGTCACCAGGCAACCGTGCATCAGCCCATTTGCACCAGGGGTCTTTGCTGCCCTGGACTTCTGCTGCACATGGCAAGAAGGGGTGTGGGTCGATGTGCAAGGGGTGTGCAAGCGTGAGCTTGAGGGAGCCCAGCCGTGCAGTGGAAGCTGGCAGACGCAGCAGGCGCGCAGGGCTGGGTGTGTGTGTGTGTGTGTGTGTGTGTGTGTGTGTGTGTGTGTGTGTGTGTGAAGTCCCATGGGAATCCTGTTTTCCAAGGGCCTGCTGTGGACTGTGTTCCGGAGGTGGCAGGTGGCCGCCACTGCCCACCACTGTGTCCCACCTCCAGGACATGTGTGTGGGTTTTTTTGTTTGTTTTGTTTGCATTACTATGGATTGAACCTACCGCCTTTGCTCTGAGCCTCATTCCCAGTTGTTTGCTTTTTTTTTTTTTTTTTTTTTTTTGAGACAAGAGCTTGCTAAGTCACTAAGTTGCTCAGGCTGGGCATGAACCTGAGATTGTCTTGCCTCAGCCTCCCAGAGTGTTGGGATTACAGGTTTGTAGCACCGGTCCTAATCGGCTTCCCTCCAGGCCTTCCCTTTTGGTGGCTGAGTTTGCGGGGATGGGCTGCTTGGCAGAGGGGGCCCCTCCTCATGGGCTGTGAGGCCAGGTGCCAGCCAGGCTGCCCCGCTCAACAAGGAGGATCAAAGGCAGCATGCACCCCTCACCTCCCGGCCTGCAGGAGCTGGGGAGCCCCTGGGCTGGGCGAATTCCTGTGAAGCCACAGTGCCCCAGGTCAGTGGCCTGGCGTGGCCTGGAGCCAGAGCAGAGCGCCGCCCTGTCCATCTCATTCCATCCCCAGGGCCCCTTCCCTCCTGGCACAGAGGAGTAGGGGTTCCACATCTGGGGGCCAAGTGCTGACCCAGAGCAAGTGCAGACCCAGGACCCTGCACACCCCTTTGAAGGCCATACACCCAGCTAGCCTGGCCAAGTGGCCTACTCTGCTGGCCAGGGGTCCGTGCCAGGGCTGGAGAGCCCTGGCTACAGGGCTGCCACCGAGCCCCCCAGCCCAGCATGCCCCGCTGGGCCTTCTCCTTGTGCATGTCCGAGGCCAGCTTGGTTGTACCTCCTGCCGGCCTCACATCCCTAGGAATAGCACAGGGACAGACGGAAGCGGCCCTTGGTGGCTGAGCTGGGGGTTCTCACTCCCTGCACCGTGGAGCTGATATGTAAACTCATGGTTTGCAAACCCAAAGGACACAGAAGAGCAAACAGCGCCCACCATGGGCACACATGCACGTTCACACCCCCCCCAGGAGTGTGAAAACGCAAGGCCGCTGAGAGTGGGCCCGGGGTCCCGAGAGTGGGTGGACTGGTGAGAGGCTGGGAAGCCCGAGGCCGGGGCTCGCCCTCCCTGAGCTCTGTGCCCCTGCGGGCCGTGCGCCCTGACAGCGGCGCCCTCCCCGCACTCCCAGGAAACATGTTCCCCACCATCGGCGACGTCCACCTGGCCCCCTTCACGGACGAGCAGCTCTACATGGAGCAGTTCACCAAGGCCAATTTCTGGTGAGTGCGCCGCCGCGGCCCTCGCGGGACCAGGACCTGCCCGCTGCCGGTGACGGTGACGCTGCCGGGTGGGTGCACTCTGCAGGTACCAGCCGTCCTTCCACGGGGTGGACCTTTCGGCTCTCCGGGGCGCGGCCGTAGACGAGTATTTCCGGCAGCCTGTGGTGGTGAGTAGGACGCTGTGGTGTCCCCACTGGGCATGGCTCCCCCGACAGGAGTGACCACAGCCCCGTCAGGGCCCTGCTCTGCGCTGACAGCGCACGGCCGGCCCTGTAAAGCGTGGGGCGCTTTAGCGCCTTCCGTGGGCTCCTCTGGTGAGGCTCTGTGTGCGTGCCGGCCACCACGCTCTGCCAATGTCAGCTCGGTCACGTTTGTCAGTCACATTGCCCAAATCTCTGACTTCTTGGTGTTTTTCCTGTCCCTAAGGGTGAGCGTGTCCGGTTTCCGGTTTACTGTAACCCCCCCCCCCCGCCTTAGGCGCTGTTTGCCGCATGTTTGCCGAGGAGACGTAGGACACAGTGGTGGGGCTGCACTTCGGCGTTAGGGGAGACCCTTCCTTACCGCCTCGCCTCCCTCGGAGTCTGCGCACTAGCCACTAGCGGCTGTGCCCAGGCCTTCGGCTGAGCTGTAGCCTCGCCCTTTTTGTTTTTGTTTTTCTAGTTTTATGAGTTTTTATTTTTTGAGATGGGGTCGCTGTGCAGTTCAGACTGGCCTTGAGCTCACTTCGTAGCCTAGACTGGCCTCGAGCTCGGCAGCTCTCCTGCCTCAGCCTCCTAAGTGCTTGGATTATAGGCATGTGCACCATGCCCAGTTTGGTTTTTATTTTGAGTCAGGGTTTTGCTAAGTGGTTGGGGCTGGACTGGCCTCCCAGAGCGCAGGGCTTACAGACTCACGTCACCACCCGGCCTTTAGAAAGTCTGTCTTTCCTCATGGCTGAGCTGTACAGGTACTGACTTTCTTTAGGTTAATCTTTATGTTTCTGTTCTGCTATTTTCTACCTGTTCGTGTCCTTATTACTAAAGGCCTGTTTCTCAGGAGCAGTACATAACTGAGTCCTGTTCTTAAGTTAGAATTTAAGTTTAGGCCATTTACACTTAAGTATAATTGCTAATCTGTATAAGGTTTATTGTCTCTTTCTCTCCCCTCAGTGTTGTTCAGTGGTTTGGGGGAGACTCTCGGTACCCCTTAAATACTTCTACCCTTCTTTCTCCTCTTGGGGCCCTGTTCATGTGTACAGTAGATCTTTTTGCCCTGTTTCAGGTGATTCTTACACTTTCCCCTAATTTCCATTTTTCACCGATTACTTGGTTTATTCTTTCATTTTTACTTTTTTGTACTAAGGATCAAATTCATGACCTTGTGCCTGCCAGGTCTGCTAAGTTCCCATGCTGGCCTCAGACTGGTGATGCTCCTGCCTCAGCCACCAAAGTGGCTGGGCGGGCAGCTCTGAGCCTCTGCACCTGGCTCATTTTCATGCTTCTCACTGGTCCGTTTTCCATTTCAGTCTTTCCACTGTGATCAATGTGCATTTTCTTTCTCCCCCCGTCCAGTACTGGGGATGGAACCCAGGGCCTTTACACTCAGGTTTTTTTTTTTAATTTGCTTTACCACTTTGTTTGTGTGTTTGGAGATAGGATCTTGCCATGTGATTGAGACAGGGTCCAGCCTTGTAGCCCAGGCTAGACTTGAACTCATATCAGTCCTCCTGCCTCAACCTCCCGAGTGCTGGGATTACAGGCATGCACCATCACAACCAACCCCAACCTTTTTAAACCTTGGAGACAGTCTCGCTAAATTGCCCAGGTGGGACTTGGGCTTGCTGCCCTCCTGCCTTCTGCTGAGATACATACGCGCACTAGCACAGCGGGCTTTTCTGGTTGATTTTGGTTAACTTCTCAGGTCTGGAATTGTGCGTTGGTCATTTTTGGTGTTTCATGTTTTTCGTTTTGTGTTTGAGGTGGGGTCTGGCCACACTGCCCAGGTGGGGCCCAGGTGAGCACCCTGTCTTTCTCCCACGCTCAGTGCAGGGTCAGTTGTTACCATCCAGGTCTCCCGTGAAATCCTCCTTGGCCAGCACTGAAGTGGACCGTGCCAGGCCAGGCGAGTGCTGTATCACTGAGCCACCCCAGCCCCCACTGTTTTCAGGTTAGCTAAACCTGATGGCAGAGGAGGGGTGGGCCTGCTAGTGGCCTTTAAAAAAAAAAAAAAAATTGGGGACTGAACCCAGGCCTTTGCACTGAGACAGGCCTGAGTTGCTCAACTGTCCAGGCTGGCCTTGAACTCACCCCCCTTCTGCCTCTGCCTCCCAGAGTGCTGCTGGGCTGGCGGGCGTGCACCTGCAAGGCACAGCCCTGCGTGTGCCTGGTCTGAGCCCTGGTCCTGGGGTCCCTTCTCTCAGTGTGCTGATCGTTGAAGGCTGGTGCTGAGTGCCAGAGGCTCTGGGGGCCTCTCCACACCTGGGCTGCAGGGCCTGGCAGGCACTTGAGATCTTGGCCTCCTGAGGGCAGCGGTTTTGAGGGTCCCGAGGACGCACGCTGCTGACGCGACGTGCCAGCCAGCACACCTGGCTTTTCTCATTCGTTTTCTTGTGTCTACTAGTATAAGACCTAAAACCAAGACATTTAAAAGTATAAATTTATTAATTTGTAAAATAAAAGCTGGGCCTGGCGGTACACACCTGTAATCCCAGCACTTGGGAAGCTGAGGCAGGAGAATCCTGGTGAGTTTGAGGCCAGTCTGGGCTACACAGTAAGACCCAGCCATGAAAAAAAAAAGGCCAGAAAACATCATCATTATAAACATGCATACATGTGGTCTTGACCTTTTAGGGTACCTGGGGCAAGACCACACTTGGACCGCCACCATTTTAGGGCCAGCTTGCGTTGGTGCTTTTTGGACTTTGGCTCCTCTTGTGTGCTAGGGGAGAGAACCCAGGGCCGTGCGTGTACTAGGCAGGCGCTCTGCCCCTGGGCCTCGCCCCGGCCTGCAGCGTCTGGGTGCAGAGCAGAGGTTGGCTGGTGCCTCACCCCAGATTCCCCGTGCTGAGCAGTCAGGGCGCAGCTTCCTGCCTGGAGTCGGGCTCTGAGGGTCGCCTCGCACACACACACAGCCCAGGAACGGGCTGTGCCAAAATGTGGGCTGCGCACAAGTCCGCCTGCCCATTGTTTCCTTCTGTGGCAGGGCCCTGAGTCCTAGCTGGCTGTCACACAGAGCCCCCATTTTGTTCCCACCCACAGCGGCCAAGGACAGCGCTCAGCCAGGGGCTAAGGTGGTGCGAGGAGGGCTTCCCTCAGCGGGCTTCCACTCTCTGGCTGGGCCCAGCATCTGGCCGCCAGCTGTCCCTGATGCTATCAGCAGCTGACGGAGTTTTTTTTTGTAACTCACTCAGTCTGATATAAAATTGTTGGCCTTTTTTCTCTTTTCTTTTCCTTTGGCAGGATCTTACTGTGTAGTGCAAGTTGGCCTTGTACTCACAGCGATCCTCTTGCCTCAGCCTCCCGCGTGCTGGAGTACAGCTGTGTGCCACCATCTCTGCAACCTCTTGGTTTGGGTTTTGTTTTTAGTTTTGGTAAAACTGTAAGTGGGTGTCAGCACCCAGTTGCTTTCTGATCTTTTGGCAGTGCTGGGGATGGAGCCCAGGGCCTTGTACATGTCAGGCGAGTGCTGTGCCCAAGCTGCACCCCCAGACCCGCCAGCTTGGTTTTCCGGTTAACTCGCTCAGTGACACGTCTTGGAGATCGTTCCCCACCAACTCTCATGGAGCCTTTCAGGGCTAACTGCTGCTCGACCCGATAGCCGCCTTCTTGCAGAAGGCACGCGCCTATCTGTAGGCGACATAGGCTGTCTTGAGTGCCCACTGGTCACTTTGAGAGCTGTCATCTCACTTGCTCCTTGGTGCACTGTCACCACAGTGCCTAGCACGTCTGTGGCTGGCTTAGCCTGCAGCCAGACCAGAGGGAAACCCCCGGGGCTCCCCTCCTCCCTGTTCGGTGACAGAAGCCCGTCACACTGTGGTCTCTCCCAGGACACGTTTGACATCCGGATCCTGATGGCCAAGTCTGTCAAGTACACAGTGAACTTCTTAGAAGCCAAAGAAGGAGATTTGCACAGGTAGCACCCCGCACCCATCGCCACCGCCTCCCGCGGCCTGCCCCGTACCCCCTCTTGCCCTGTCCCCCCTCCCGTGGCCGCCCTGTGCCCCCTCCTGCCCCATGCCCCCCTGCCGTGGACTGCCTGGCTGCCCAGCCACCCCAGCCCTTGCCTTCCAGGATAGAAATCCCATTCAAGTTCCACATGCTGCACTCGGGGCTGGTCCATGGCCTGGCCTTCTGGTTCGATGTGGCTTTCATCGGCTCCATGTGAGTGTAGCTATCAGGCCCTGCCACCCTGCCAGCCCAGCTGGGGCTCCTGTGACCTGGGGCTGGACAGGCGCTGCTGGGCTTCCTGCTGCCTTGTGGGAACAGGTCCAGAGGGGAGAGCGAGGGGGAACGGGGCACTTCCTGTCCCTTTTACCTGTCCCTCTCGGGTCCTCGGGATGTTAACATTGGTGTGGATGCCCTGCAGCTGCGGGTCCCCATGCACACATGTGCCCAGGTCTCCCTGCAGGCCCAGCACTTGGGGAGAGCTCAAGGTGACAAGTTGGTGGCTCAAGTAGTGGCCCCAGCCCAGTCAAATGCATGCCTGTCCCTGCCTGGCAGAATGACCGTGTGGCTGTCCACGGCCCCGACGGAGCCCCTGACCCACTGGTACCAGGTCCGGTGTCTCTTCCAGTCACCGCTCTTCGCCAAGGCCGGGGACACGCTCTCAGGGACATGTCTGCTTATTGCCAACAAGAGGTGAGCCCTGCTGCCCGCTGGGCTGGGGGGTTGGGCCCGGGCCGCGCTCACCCGCCTCGCCCCCACAGACAGAGCTACGACATCAGTATTGTGGCCCAGGTGGACCAGACGGGCTCCAAGTCCAGCAACCTGCTGGACCTGAAGAACCCCTTCTTCAGGTAGGCGCCGCGGCGGGGTGCGCGGGCTGTGCCTGGCCGCCCTGCGCCCACACTCCTCTGCCGCAGGTACACCGGCACCACGCCATCGCCGCCGCCCGGCTCACACTACACGTCGCCGTCGGAGAACATGTGGAGCACGGGCAGCACCTACAACCTCAGCAGCGGCATGGCCGTAGCCGGTGAGTGAGTGGCCCCTGTGTGAGGGGGTGTCCCGTGCCTGCCCTCAGCCCTGACCGCCTGCCACCCGCCCGCAGGGATGCCTGCCGCCTACGACCTGAGCAGCGTCATCGCCGGTGGCTCCAGCGTGGGCCACAACAACCTGATCCCGCTAGGTGAGTGGCCAGTGGCGCCGTTGCCTCGGGCGGGCTCCGCTTCCTCCTCCCTCCCTGGATCCCTCTCTGCCTCCCCGCGGGCTCGGGCCTGACGCTGTCCCCTCCTCTTCCTTACTCCCTGTCGCTGCCAGCCAACACGGGGATTGTCAATCACACGCACTCGCGGATGGGCTCCATAATGAGCACGGGCATTGTCCAAGGTAACGGGCGGCCGGCGGGGCTCACGCTGCGGGCCTGTGGCCACAGCAGCATGGCAGGGGTGGTGCTCAGTGTCCCTGCCTGTCCCGCCCCACAGGCTCCTCGGGTGCCCAGGGTGGCGGCGGCGGCGGCTCCAGTGCTCACTACGTGGCCAACAGCCAGTTCACCATGGGTGGCCCGGCTATCTCCATGGCATCACCCATGTCCCTCCCGACCAACACCATGCACTACGGGAGCTAGGCGCCCCGTGGCCGCAGATGGATGCGCGGACAGACGCATGGACAACAGCAACCAGGAACCAGCGCAGCCGTGCCTGATGCCTGCCCTGCCGCGCCATGGCAACTCGAACTCGGGACACTTTTCTACAGGAAGTGCTGCGCTCCTCCCACCCAGCTGCCCCCTGGGGACCCTGCCCTCCCCATCCCCGCAGCAGGGGAGGGGACAGGAGGGGAGGGAGCAGGGCCGCCCCCACCACCCACAGGGCACAGGCGCAGCCATGCAGGACCTCTCAACTACCAGGCCACCATGGTCACCAAGAACGTGACATGCTGCTTTTTTTAATTTTATTTTTTTACGAAAAGAACCAGTGTCAAGCCACAGACCCTCTGAGAAACCCGGCCGGCCGGGCGCAGCCAGCAGCCCCTCGGCCCGGGCCCGGCGCCCCGGGGTCACCTCACACTTGAATGTACACCTCCGTCCCTGTACCCTCGCTGCTGTCCTGCCCACCCTGCCACTCCCCAACCCAGATGGGGCTGGGCTTGCAGAGACCGCCCCTCCCCCAAGGAAAGAATAAAAGGATGCGGACGTGTGTCCCTCCTGGCACAGGCAGTCTCTGTCCCCCACTCCTGTCCCCAGCACCCCAATCTCCAAATCTCTGAAGCGGGGCTCAGGCTGGCCCAGGCTGCTGTGTGTGCCCCAGGCAGGGCTGGGACCCCTTGGATGCCCCCTCCTCCTCCACAGGCTCCCCGGCTATGTCCCCTGAGCTGTCTTGAAGCTCCCTGCTCGGCCGCCCTCCCTGCCTTTATATAAATTCTCTGGATCACCTTTGCATAGAAAATAAAAGTGTTTGCTTTGTAAGAAAAGTCTGGCGGGGACAGGGTGGTTGGGGCAATGTGGACCTCGGTCCTCGTGTGGGGTCAGTTGTGGTCTCCCAGTGGCTGGGCCTCCTAGGGGGTGACTGCAGACTGGGCCAGGGCAGAAGGCAGCTGCATGTGCGGGGTCACGGGCATCACTTGGGCTGGAGGCACCATCTGCGGCAGTGGCAGCGGCTGGAAGAAGTAAAGCTGAACAGACAGCGGGCCTCAGTGGTACTGCTGGCCCGGCCTCCCAGCCCCCAGGTCCCCCAGCCCTGTCCGTACCTTACAGCCCAGGGCCAACAGGGCGTGCAGCAGCACCACCGTGGACAGCAGGGCCGCAGCCACCAGCCGGGTGTCCTCGCGGACGACGGGCCAGAGAGTGAGCACCAGCCCGGCCGTGGACAGGGCCAGGGCCAGGGCCCCAAAGAGCCACTGCAGCCACGGCACAGGGATAAGCCACAGGACCTGGGGTGACAGGCAGCTGGTGACCACACCAGGCATCCCACAGGTCCCGCCACCAGCTGCCACCTGGCCCCACTCACCACCATGGGGATGAAGATGAAGAGTGAATAGCCATACACACACACGGTCTCCAGGAGGCTGTAGGGACCCACGCGCTCCCGCACACCCTGGCGCCACCGCAGGAAGCCCCACAGCGCCAGCGGCACAAGCCACGCGTAGCAGTAGATGGTGATCCCTGCCACAGTCACTGGGGGGCGAGGAGGCGGTCACTCCGGGCCTGGAGATGCCACTGCTGCCAGGGGCTGGCCTGCCCCCCCTTACCCTTGTGGAACTGGGGGCTGTAGCGGATGGAGGGGTCCCTCCTCTGGGCCAGCACCAGTGTCAGGTTGCCAGTGACAGCCAGGACAAAGGCCAAGGTGGCACAGATCCAGAAGGGACCTGACAGGAGACATGGCCAGAGTCCCAGGCCCAGGGTCCCCAGGTGAGGTGTGCGCACCTGCCACCCATGCCACCTTCTCCAGGTCACTGCTCTCCACCCCCTTGCTAGCAGCTTATCATGTGGCTGAGGGACCTCATGCTCTCGGCTTTGGTTTCATCCTGCCCCACCCCCCACCCAGGCAGCACCCGGCTGTCACTCGCCATGCAGGTGTCGGTCTCGGAGTCCCCAGTGTGCACTCGGCTAGGCAGCAGGGCCTGGCGCTCAGCCTGCCTTTGTTGAGTGAGAGAATGAACCCAGTGCGCCGCCTCACTCACCATACAGATCGGGCCGGTTCCGCAGATGGCGCTGCACGAAGTTGTGGCCAGGCCGGGGCAGCAGTGAGCCTTTGATCCGCTCCAGGACCTGCAGCGCGAGGCAGCAGCACAGTGGAACCCCCAGGTGCCCCCAGGCTGAAGGCCGAGACAGGCTTCTTCCCTACAGACCCCAGCCTCCCTCAAAGCCCTGCCTGGAAGAGCCCAGGCTCCCTCCTCGGCTTGGAGGCGGCTCCCCAGCCTGAGCCGGCTCAGCTACCCACTCTGCAGCAGGTGCCCGCCTCCCCCAGTTCTATGCTGTGTTGCCCGGCCTGGGCTCTCCTGCCTGGGTGTCTCTGCAGTCTGTCCTGTACGCTGTGCCCAGCTTTACTGTCACCCAGCTGGCCCGGGGCTCGGGCACGTCTCTTCCGTGTCTGCTCATCCTGCTCATTCCTCTCCTGCTCTGAAACTTTCCATGGCTCCCCATTGCCCTCCCCATAAAACCCAGACTCTGGCTGCCTAACAGAGCACACAGCGGGACACGCTGGTGGCACCTGGAGCCTGGCTACTTGGGAGGCTGAGACACAGATCTTTTGAGCTCAGGAGTTTGAGGCCAGCAGAGATGACATGGCAGGACTCCATCTCGAAACAACCAACCTCCAAAGAGAGGTCTTAGAGCTCTTTGTGACCTCGCTGCTTCTGCCTGCTTGTTGGGCACCAGAGTTGGTGGCTAGCAGCTTCTGCACGTGCTTCTGGTTCCCCAACCTGGGTCCCTTCCTCCTCCAGGGCTCAGTGAAGCCCTCGCCTGCTCCCAGGGCAGTCACCGGACTATGTGCTTCCTCGGGGTCCCCACAATCTGAGGCAGCCGATCCCAAGTGTGACCCCCCCCCCCCGCCAGGCCTCACCTGGGAGGTGTCCACGTCGAAGAACCTCTGATAGTAGCCGAAGGTCCAGAACCCAGGCTGTGGCCTCTCCTCCTGCAGCAGCTGCAGACAGTACTGGGCCTCAGCGCCTGCACCTGCGCCCGCAGCCTGGCTGGGTTGGGGGGCATGAAGGCAGGTGACTCACCGCTGTCTTGTCACCCTCCTCCTCGTCATCCTCCGCTCTGTAGCTGCCACCAGAGCCCACGGCCACGGCCACGTGGCCAGGGGAGGTCAGCCGATCACTTCTGCTGGTGTTGGCAGCATCTGGGGTCTCAGCTAGAAGACTGGTGGCTTCCTCAAACTCTATGTGGGAGGGGGGGAGACGTGACCCCGGCATGTTTTGGGGGTCAGGACAAGGCTGACTGTCCATGGCTCACCTGGGGGAAAGCTGAGGTTTGGGCTGTGGCCACCTCACTGACCCCCCCGGGGGGGGGGACCAAGGCCCCGCTTCAGGGGAGCTCCGTTGGCCTCTCCTAATGGGACGCTAGAGGCTTGGGATTGAGGTGCGAGTTCCGGGCGGAAACGGGGTTCAGGTACAGAATGGGTCTCGGGTCAAGGATCACAGCCGCCTGGGCTTGGGTTACAGAGGAGTTGGGGGCTGCGTAGGGTGTTCTGGGGCAGGAGCCGCAAGTGCCGCGGCGGGCGGGGCGCGCCTGTCATCCAGCACTCGGGAGGCTGAGGCAGGAGGCTTGCCCGGCGTTCGGGGCCAGCCTGGAGTATATAGCGAGACCGACTCTCAAAAAAAACAAAACAGGGACTCCGGCCACGTCGGCGCTGCACTCACCGTGGAAGGCCAGCTCGTCAGCCGCTGCCATGGTGGTTCAGGGGCGTCGCCGCATCCCGTGCTGAGGACAGAGGCCCGTGAGGCCCATGCCCCTCTGGGACCCTATCAGCCCCGAGCCCTGCCCGGGGGCTAGCAACACCCACGGGGACTATTAAGCTCACGGCCTCGGCCCCCCAGGTGCACCCCGCCTTCTCACCTGAGGTTACCTTAGCCGGCGTGGCCAGGCCTCTCTGCGCCTGTGCAGCCCGCCTACCCGTTAGCGTCGACTGGACTAAAACCACAACAACATCCGGCATCAGTCCGTTTTCTATTCTCTTCCGGTAGGAAACCACTTCCGGAAGCTTTAGCGATTGCGCAGAAGAGACACCCCGGGCATTTTATTTCAGGTCCTAGGCGTTTCTATCTAGAGACTGGACCGCAGGCCGGAAGAGGATGGCGACGGCTGCTCTGAAGCGCTTTTGGACCGGAGGTCGCAGAGGAACAGGTGCAGAGGGGCGTAACGCGGCGGCTGCGAAGCCGGGCGTGTGGGCCCGACTAGGTGAGTGGCGGAGGAAGATGGCGGAGTGGGTGGGCGCAGCTGCATGACGGCTCTCACCGCGCTTCTTCCTCCCCAGGCGCCTGGGCGCGCGCGCTGTTCCAGGACTACGCTGAGGCCTGCAGGGACGCGGCGGCGGCGGCGTGGGCCCGGCCGGGACGCGCGGCCCTGTACTCGGGGCTCTTGGGCGGTGTGGTGGCCTGCTGCGCCCTGGCGCCGAGCGAGACGGCCTTCGAGGAGGCGCTGCTTGAAGCATCGGGGACTCTGCTGCTGCTGGCGCCGGCCACGCGCAATCGAGACTCCGAGTCCTTCCTGCAGCGGCTCCTGTGGCTGCGGGGCCGCGGGTGCCTGCGCCACGTGAACCTGGGGCTCTGCTCGCTCGTGTATGAAGCGCCCTACGACGCCCAAGCAAGCCTGTACCGGGCCCGCTGCCGCTACCTGCAGCCCCGCTGGGTGGATTTCCCCGGCCGGATCCTGGACGTGGGCTTCGTGGGCCGCTGGTGGGTCCTGGGGACCCGGATGCGCGACTGCGACATCAACCACGACGAGTTCCTCCACCTGCCCCCGCATCTGCGAGTCGTGGCGCCGCACCAGCTGCACTCCGAGGCCAACGAGCGGCTCTTCGATGAGAAGTACAAGGCCGTCGTGCTCAGCGACGATCAGGTGGACCAGGCGCTGTGGGAGGAGCAAATGTTGCAGAAGGAAAAAAAGGACCAGCTTACCCTGAGCCAGGCCGAGTCGCTGGTGCGGTCGGAGGTCGCCAGATAAAAGCCAGCGAGGCCCCAGACCTGAGTGGCCTCCAAGCCTCTGGCCGACTGTGCGCCCCAGGCGGTGCGGCTGGTGAGAGTGACGCTGAGACACAATGCATGCGGAATGATCCCTCGCTGGCTTATCCCAAGTTTGAGAAGCCTTTCTTCCTCCCTCCGTTCGATGTTGGTGAAATCAAATTCGGAGCCACCTTGATTTAGGAGTTAGGGAGAGCAGGGCGACTTGACCTTGTCGTGTTTATCACTGTCAGAGCTAGTGATGAGCCCTTTATGATGGCACTCTTCCAGCTGCAGATACAATGTAGCTCAATGGTAGAGTGCTTGTCTAGGAGGTAGGACACTGTTTTCCATCCCTAGCATGGCATAAAAACAGAAATACACCAGGCTGTCTCCTGACCCACGCGATCACTCCAGTAGAGAAGTACTGTTTTGGTCAGGTGACTCCCAAGCCACTCCCTAACACCATTTGATTTTGTTTTTGTTTTGGGGAGCATGTGGCACTGGGGATGGAATCCAAGGCCTGCACTGACTGAGCTACATCCCTAGCTGTGCTTTAACTTTCGTTTTATTTGGAGACCACATCTCACTAAGTGTCATTGGCTTGTAACTCATGGGCTCAAGTCCTCACACTTGGGCTCTGTCCTCACACTTGGGAGTAGCTGGGACTCCAAGTGGCTGCCACCCTGTGCAGCGTCAGCTAACTAAATTTTTCTTTTCCTGTGTTGGAAATTGAACCCAGGGCCTTCTCAATGAACGTACCCTTACCCCTTTTTAAACTTTATTTTGAGCTGAAGATTTAGCTCAGTGGCATAAGCATCTTCTTGGCAAGTGTGAGGTTATGAGTTTGACCCCCTGTACCCCCCCAAAAAAACACAACTTATTTTTGAGATAGGGTTGGCCTCAGTACATTGCCCAGAGCATGTTTGAATTTGCAAACCTTCTGACTCAGCTTCCCAGAGCTGGAGTTACAGATTTGCACTGCTGTGCCTGGTTTTCTGGGATCTAGTCTTGTGAGTTTTTTTTATTTTATTTTTTGGTACTGAGGATCAATCATACGGACCTTGCACTTGTCAGGCAGATGCTTATGCTGCTGTGCTGAACCCCCGGCCTTAGTCTTGTGTTTTATGGGTGTTTTTATTGGTTCTCATTCTGGTTTGGTTTGGTGTTGGTGCTGATGACCAAATCCAGAGTCTTATGAATGGGCTGTAGCATTTGGCTGCAGCACCCTCACCCCCCGAAGTCCTCTTGTTCTTTTTTTATAACATTTTTGTTTCAGTGTTTTTAAAGACGGTTTTGGAATAATTTTAGGCTTACATGAAACATGTAACATAAGGGGACATCTTTCACCCAGCTTCCCTGAAATGTAACTAATGTTAAACCCAGAAACTGACATGGTTATGAATACTTGATTTTGAGAGAGATGGCAAAAATAACCTGATTTTACCTTATGTGTATTGACTGTTAA
Source organism: Hydrochoerus hydrochaeris (assembly GCA_004027455.1). NCBI lineage: Eukaryota > Metazoa > Chordata > Mammalia > Rodentia > Hydrochaeridae > Hydrochoerus > Hydrochoerus hydrochaeris. The sequence continues at coordinate 33,063 of PVLA01007194.1, read as the reverse complement.
TTGGAAGTAGCTTAGAAGGTTGTAAAGCATGCATTGACCTCAGAATTTATAGTGACTACCCAGGTGAGGTGGCTCTCACCTGTCATCCCAGCACTCAGGAGGCTGAGGCAGGAGGATCTTTGCAAGTTTGAGACCAGCCTGAATTCAAAGTGAGCTTAAGGCCAGCCTGAACTGCATAGTGAGACCTGGTATTAAAAAGACCAAAAAGAAAAAAAAAATTTTTTTATATGGACTCAGAATTCTGTGTAAAGGGATGTCAGGGTACTGGTACTTAGCTAGGTTACAGTTATCATACTTCTGAAGCTAAAATATTGGGGGAATGAGACCAGCTCTGTCATCTGGGTAGCCTGTTGCTAAATCATAAGCCCAGGGACTGAAACAGGACTCTCTGGCTTGACACTATCATTGGGGGAGTTGGTTTTGCTTTAGTTGTACTGCTGAACCCATCTGCCCAGTGCCTGCTAAGCTCCCTGCGCTATGCTCCCTGGCCACTGCCCTGTGATGTTCATGTGTATGTATTGGCCACTTAATTTTTGGCACTTGAAATTTTCATTCCTAATGTGGGTTTACTGAACACATGGTAGTTTTTAAATCTTTTATTTTGAGGCACAAGAGGTATGAGTCTGTATCTCCACTCTACAGAGGAAAAACTGAGGTTGAGAAAGTTTATTCTTCCCAAGAGTGTGGTAAATCCATCATTCAAATTCTAACTGCCAGCTCTGTGACTTAGTCCTTAGAGTAGAATTGCGGTACAGGTTGGCCAAGGTGGCCCACGCCTGCAATCCCAGTAATGGGGAGGCTGAAGGAGGAGGTTTGCCAAGAGTTTGAGGTCAATTGGGGCTACGTAGTGAGTTTAAGGCCAGCCTAAACAACACTGAGAACCTGGCTCAAAAAAAAAAAGAAAAAGGAAATTGTGGTACAGTACTGTATTTGATACTAATATGTTGCCCAAGATATTAGTGCATGTAGTGGGGCGAAGGGGGTTGCGGGTTTGACCCAGGGCCTTTGGCATGCCAGGCAGGTGCTACACAGAGCTACATCTGCAGCCCCTTTGCCGGAATTCATTAAGTGCTGCAGCCATTTACCATGAATAGAACTTCAATGCAGGAAAAACTTCAGTACATACAAAAAACAAAGGGCAGAATAAGAGACAAAGCCAGGTACAGTGGCATGTGCCTACAGTCCCAGCACCCTGGGAAGCTGAGGCAGGAAGATTGCAAATTCAAGTCCAGCGTAAGCAACTTCATAAGATGCTATCTCAAAAAAGGGTTGGGGTCAGTCCCCGGTAACACAAAAACTACTGAAAGGAGTGCACACTTTGATTGCTTATGTCAGTTACTAAATGCCACTCTGACTTCTAGCCAAGGGTTTCTCACGCAGAACCCCCAAATCCACAAAAAGCTGTGGAGGTGAGAGTGGTGGATGACCCCAATAGCAACACGCAGCTCTCAGCATGGTTTGGGGAGCCTCGTCAGCCTGCGGTCTCCATGACTTACCTTTGGCCAGCAGCTCGGCTGCCCTTGGCTGGGTCCCACTGTAGTGTGGCCACCTCTCCAAGTAACCCGGCTGGGCTGGCAGGGGATTAGGTGGATCTGGTGCTTAGCACCAGGACCCCCATGTTTCTGAGCTCCCTGCACCCCCAGTGCTCAGCCTGTGAGGGTAACATCATCTGTGTGGAGCCAGGTGTGCACATGGATCATTCCAGCACTGGGAGGCTAAGGCAGGAAGCCTGAAAGTTTGAGACCACCTTAAGGAGACCCTAAAAAAATTTTTTAAGAGGCCTTGGCTCAGTGGTAGAGCATGTGCCTAGCGTTGCTTGTATCCCTCAGGACCCCAACACAGGAATCTTAACATCAACACTTTCAGGTTCCGCTTTTCTTTTTCCGATGTTTGTTTTGGGACAGGATTTTACTATGCTGTTCAGGTTGGCCTTGAACTCACTCCGCAGCCCAGGCCTCTCAAGCACTGGGATTACAGCAGTACCACCTCGCCTGGCCTTGGTTTTTGATTTTTGAGGTAGAGTCTGTGTATCCCAGTCAGGTCTCCAGCTCCTGGCAATCCTGCCTCAGCCTCCCAGCTGCTGGGATGATGGCCATGCAGCACAGCACCCATCTCCCACTTTCCCTTAACCCTTTTCTGGCAGGGCTGGAGATGGAACCTGGGGCTTTGTACGTGCCAGGTAGATGCTCTCCCATTGAGCTGCGCTCCCAGCCTCTAAGGGTTATTCCAGATTAGACTTTGCGCATCAGGCCAGAGACGGACCTCCCTACCCCCAGTCCTTGCCGCACAAGCGGCCGTGCTTGCCGTTGTGATTAGAACAGCCAGCAGAGGGTGCCAGAGACCCAGCTCCGAGAGTTTGCCCTGTCCCCGGCACTAAGGGGCAGCCCCGGGTTGCTTTTGTTCCAGGGAGCTCAGGGCAGGGAACGGTGTGAGCAGCGTGCAGATGGGCAGCCCCGGGCGCCAGGGCGAGTTCAGCGCCAGCCGGGACTGCACGGAGGCCCTGCCGCAGACGGCAAGGATGGGCTAAGCGAGGGGAGGACAAGGGACAGTGGCTTTCACTGCAGTAAAGTCTCTTGTTTTGGCTTCTGGGTGGAAGCACCGGCTGGGCATCGCATCTGGTTTTGACCCTCGTGTCCCTTTTCATCTGCGGCAGGGACACGGTTTGTGGCCTTGAGGTGCATCCTGCGCGGGGTGGGTGGGCCGCGTCGCTGCCTCGTCCCTCAAGCCCCTGCCAGCCAGGGCCTCCGCGCAAGGCGTGCACCACAGAGCGGGGGCCGCGCTGGTGTCGGGGTGCAGCCCAGTGGTGAGGGCGGGGGGAGCGCCTGCCTCCTCCAGGTGTGCTATAGGCACGTAGACTTTTCAGATTGGTTCTTTCCCCGCTGCCACTGAGGACGGAACACAGGGTCCTTGTACTGAGCTCTTTCATTTTTATGTTGAGACAGGGTCTCAGCCTGAGTTGCCCAGGCTGTGAGCTTCCTGCCTCAGCCTCTTGGACTTTGTGCCACCCATGCGCAATAAAGTTGCGTTGGCAAAATGACATTTAAAGTTCGTCTGTGTTGCTCGGTGGGTTTGGGTATTTGTTTTGTGCATTGCCTGCCTGTTCCACAGTTGCGTGGTGCTGTGTTTTTTGCCCGCCTGTTCCGGAGTTTGGCCCTTCCTCCAAGGAAGGCCATCTGGAGTACTTGGGAGGGGACTTGGTGGCAAGCCCGTGGTACGTAGTGAACAGCAGAGGGCGCCAGAGAGCGTTTCCTCTGTTCCCTGGGTGCTTCTGCCATCTCTGGAGAGGCTGGGACTGAGCTGTCCCCCAGGCAAGCCTGATCCGGGAACTGTTTCTGGGAGAGAGATGGACAGCCTTGGCTTCCTTTGTTGCAAAAACCAGACTTTCATGATGAGACGCTTCCTTGGGATGGAGGACAGTTTCCTACAGGGAATAACAGGCCAGTGTGTTCCCCCACAGAAGCTGGGCATGGGTTATGCTCCCTGGGAGGCTGAGGCAGGAGGATCACAAGTTTGAGGCCTGCCGGGACAATTTAGTGAGACCTTGTCTCAAAAAATAAAAGGGACTGGGACTGTGGCTCAGTGTGTGAAGACCCTGGGTTTAATCTTCCATACGACAAAAACAAATACAAAGATTTATTTAGGCCACGGGAGAGTCTGTGCTTATTTTCAGTGCTGGGACTCTCAAACCCATGGCCTCCGACATACCAGGCAAACATTCCTTCACTGGGTCATCAGGCAGCACCATCAGTGTGGGCTCTGCAAGGTCCCTTTATGGTGGATACAGCATCACCTGTGAGAAACAGATGTTACATGGCAAGACAGGAAGGCAAGCGGGGTGTGGTGGTGCATGTCTGTCATCCAAGCACTCGGGAGGCTGAGGCAGGATGATCGCTGCAAGTTTGAGGCCTGCTTGAGGTACACAGTGAGTTCAGTGCCAGCCTGGACCACATAGGAGACCCTGTCTCAAAAAACCAAACCAGACACTTGAAGCACTGGGAAAACGCAGGCAGGCCTTGTGCGCTACACAGGTGCTCTACCGCTGAGCTGCATCTGAGGCCCCTCACTGTGCTTTTGATTTGCATTTCTCTAGTGATGCCCAAGAAATGTTTTTATTTCATTATTTATTTTGCAGTGTTGAGAATCAAACCCAGAGTACACGCATGTATGCACACGTACACACACACAGGGTCGGGGTGAGTACCGGGAGTTGAACCCAGAACTTTAATCTTACCCTGCCCCATCATTTTTGAGTCAAGGTTTTGCTGTGTAGCCCAGGCCATTAAAGGCTTCCTTACCCATAGGTCACAAAGTGTCTGAAAGATGTCACTTTATTTATATATATATTTTTTGCAGTACTGGGGTTTGAACTCACAACCTTGCACTTGCCAGGCAGGTGCTTATGCCACTGAGCTAAATCCCCAGCCCTACTTTATTTATTTTTTAAAATATTGATTTTGGAGGGGGTTTTGAGATAATCTCGCTATGTAGTTCAGGCTGGCCTTGAACTTGGGGTGATCCTCCTGCCTCAGCCTACCGAGTGCTGGGATTTTAGGTGCATGCCACTACACCGAGCTATTGAAAGATGTCACTTCAAAGAAATTACATGTGCGAGGCAGGGTGGCACACAGCTATAATCCTAGGCACTCAGGAGGCTGAAGCAAGAAGATAGCAAGGTCAGTTTCAGCTGGGGAAACTGAGCAAGACCCTGTCTCTAAATGGAAAGGGCTGGGGGTATAGTTCAGGCACTTCTGGGTTCAACCCCAGTGAGAACAAAGGAGAAGGAGGAGATGAGGGAAAAGAGCAGACACACAAAGCTCACCTGTCCCATCCCTCGCCATGGGATGTGTTTTCCACCTTGGGGCTCCACCAGTAAGCTGTCCAGGACCGCAAGCCAAAACAAACTACTTTATAAAGCCGCCTGGCTCTGCATTTCATTATGGAGCACAGACTGGACAAATACAGGGTCGGAGGTGGGAGGGAGAATCCCTTTGGGTATCTGGGGAAGGACAATCCAGGAGCGCAAAGGGAATGTGCAAAGGCCCTGTGGCACCATGTTTTCTCCCCTTACGTAGGGTCATGCTGTGCAGTCCAGAGTGGCCTTGAACTCAGCAGTTCTCCTGCCTCAGCCTCCCGAGTCCTGGGATTGCACATTTGTACCACACCATGCCCGGCTACCACGAGCAGGACTGTGCTTGAGGAAAGGAGGAGATGGAGGAGCCTAGTGGAAGTGATCAAGGGTCCACTGAAGAAGGAGAAGGAGGGGAATGGTGAGCTGCGACAAGCACTTCAGTTTAGGCCAGTGTGACCGGGGGACCTAAGAGACCCCAAAGGCCCTGACATCAGAAGCAAGTTCTGCCTTGCTGTGCACTAGAAAGAAAAAAAAAAAATGATGTATGAGTTTCTCTAGCAAGTTCTTTTGGAAATTTTAAACTGAAAGGAAAAATGAGCCGGCTGTGGTGGCGCGCGCCTGTGATCCAGCATCCCAGAGGACCAGGCAGGAGGATCGCCTTGAATTTGAGACCAGCCTGGGCTATGTGAGTTAGGGAGAGCCTGAATTACAAACGGAGGTCCTGTCAGAAAACAACTCTCCGCCCCCCAGAAAAAAAATCCACGGACCTCCAGCCTTTTAGGGGAAGCTGGCACAGCACAGAAACTGCCACGCTCGCTTCCAGCACAACAAAAGGACCCACAACGCGCCAGCGCGCAGGGAGCCAAGCGTTACGCTGCTTGCGGAGGCCGCGGGCGCCCTCTCGCGCCTGCGCGCTGGCGCCGCGGGCCGCCCCGGGGTCGACAGTGGGTGGGAGCTGCGGACCGGAAGTCTTGGTGACCTCGCGACCCTGAGTTTGGAACACCGCTGAAGCTGTGATCATCGTCGGTGACACAAACTTCTAAACCAGGGAGCGGCCGGGCGACGGCGTGGGGCACGTCCATCCCCTTCACCGGCCCCGGGCCCTGGTGGGTGCCGTGGAGATTTCAGGTGTGCGTTGTTTTTTCAGGACTTGCTGTAATGTTCTCCATAGAGGCCGCACCTTTTTTTCCTTTTCCAATACTGGGGATGAATCCTAGAGGGTCCTTAGCCACATCGTCACCCCTTGTTATTATTATTATTATTATTATTATTATTATTATTATTATTATTGAGACAGGGTCTCACTATGTAGCCTAGGCTGACCTTCAACTCTTAGCGATCCTTCTGCTTCAGCCTCCCAAGTGCTGTGATTAAAAGTGTCACCGGGCCTGGCTCGCTTTATTTATTTTTGAGACGAAATCTCGCCATGCAACCCAGGACAGTTTCAAATTTGCTATGCAGCCCAGCTGGCCTTGAACTTGTAACCCTCCTGTGTTAGCCACCGAAATGCTGAGATTGCGGACACGTGCCACCACATGCCGCTATTTTTATTTTTATTTCTTATTAATTAATTACATTTTAGACAGTTTCACCTTGTAGTTCAGTCTGGTCTCCAATTCATTTTATAACCCAGCCTGGCCTTAGACTTGCAGTGGTCCTCCTGCTTCAGGTGTGCAGCGCCACCCCCAGCTGTGTCCAGCTTTCTGATAGTACAGATTTCCAGCTAGAGAAGCTGTCGGTCACTCTTGTTCAGGGCTGGACAACCGTTGTGCTACAGACCCTCAGATGCTTCCCACAAGGCTTTGCGTACCAGCAACGCCACCTCTGACCTTTGTGGAAGGAGGTCAGAGGAAGGAGGGTGTTCGAGGAGAACAGGCCAGGTGGAGAGAAGGGGCCTGGGTAAGGTGGCCCCCGGGGTCCCACAAGGGCACGCCTGTTCCAGACTCCCTGTGCTGTAGTATGTGCCCTCCAGGACCCCAGCTGAAAAATGCATCCATGTGTTGGTACTGGGGATCAAACCCATGACCTAGCGCTTGCCAGGAAGGTGCTTACACCACTGAGCTAAACCCCTGCCCCTTGTAAACCGTAAAGTAAGCAAATGGTCAGAAGGTGAAGCACACCTGTATTCGCAGCCATTGGGGAGGCTGAGGCAGGAGGGTTGCAAGTTGGAGTCCAACCTGGACAACTCAGCTAGACCCTGTTTTATTTCAAAATAAGAGGGAAGCCAGCATGTGACACTGGGGATTAACTGAAGTCCCTTCCAAAGCTACTCAGTGACCTAAAGACCTTGCCCTAGGTACCGCCTCTTTTTTGTCTTTTACGCTGGGTGCTGAACCCAGGGCCTTTGCTCTGAGCTACATCCCCAACCCCCCCAACTTATGTATTGTTCTCCATTGTACTTTGAGATGGGGTCTTGCTAAATTGCACAGGCTGGGCTCAAAATTGCAATCTCCTGCCTCAGCCTCCTAGAGAGCTGGGGTGGCAGGTGTGTACAGCCAGACTAAGCCACTCCAAGTTTCCCTCAGCTCAGCATCTGAGCTTCCAGCACGCAAACTCTCAGAGGGTGTTAGGGTTCTGTCTCGATGCCCCCCAAAGCGGCGGGCCCTTGTAGGCAGGGCCTTTGGGAGGTGAGTGGGTGATGGGGTTTACAGCTGATGGCTGGGAGGAGGCAGGGCTCACCCAGAAGAGGTGGTCCCTCCCATCTTCCCCGACTCCTTTTTGTTTTGTCTTTGTTTTGTTTTCTTTTTTTTTTTTTAATCGGTACCAGGGATCCAACTCACGACCACGCACTTGCAAGGCAGGTGCTTATGCCGCTGAGCTAAATCTCCAGCCCTTTGTTTTGTCTTTGGAATGGTCTCACTATGTAACCCAGGTTGGTCTTGAATTTGAAGCAATCCTGCCTCAGCCTCCTGTGTGCTGGGATTACAGGCATGGGCCACTGCACCCTACAAGGGCTTGTTTTAAATACTTTGGAGCTGGGTGCTGTGGCACACATCTGCAATCGCAGCACTCTGGGTGGCTGAGGCAGGAGGATTGTAATTTTGAGTCCAGCCTGGGCAACATAGTAACTTATGGAGACCCTATTTCTGTTTCGTTTTGTTTTGTCTTTTGAGACAGGGTCTCGCTATGCAGTTCAGGCTGGCCTTCAACTCACTTTGTAGCCCAGGCTGGCCTCAAACTTGCAGCAGTCCTCCTGCCTCAGCCTCCCAAGTGCTGGGATGACAGGTGTGCGCCAGTGTGCCTGGCTGGAGATCTTTATGTCAAAATAAAAACTAAAAGGGCTCAATGCAGAGGCCTTGACTTCAGTGTCTGTGGTACCAGCAAAAGAATAAAAAAAAAAATAAGTGAACAAAGTTAAAAAAATGAAGTTGACACTGAGGGGCTGAGGGGCGTGGCTGGTGTTAGCATATGCAAGGTCCTGGCTCCAGTCCCTAGTACAAAAAATAAATAAAATTCATTTTACTCGGAATTGTGAAGGACCTAGAGCAGCTGGAAAGATGTGAAAACAAGAACAAAACCCTTACAGGCAGACTTGCTCTAAAGCTGTGGTAATGGAGACAATGTGGCCTTGGCCAGGGGCAGACGGAGGTCAGTGAGCAGGAGAGAGTCTGGAAACGGATGTGCAGTCAACAGTCAGTGGGTTTTGTTTTTTAAAATAAAAAATAGAGCCGGGCGTGGTAGCTCACGCCTGTAATCCCAGCACTTGGGAGGCTGAGGCAGGAGGATCGTTGTGAGTTCGAGACCAGCCTGGGCTACAAAGTGAGCCTATGGCCAGCCTGAACTGCATAGAGAGACCCTCCCTGTCTCAAAAAGACAAAAAAAAAAAAAAAAAAAAAAGGGCTGGGGATTTAGCTCAGTGGTTTAAGCGCCTGCCTGGCAAGCACGAGGTCCTGAGTTTGATCACCGGTACCAAAAAAAAAAAAAAAAAGACAGAAATAAATAAATAAATTAAACTAAATAAAAAACAGGGCCAGTAGATATAGCTCAGTGGCACAGCGCCTGCCTGGCAAGTGTGAGGTCATGAGTTCGATTCCTGGTACCAGAAATAAAATCAACATCAAAATAGTTTCTTTTGGACCCAGGATTTAGTTCAGTGGCATAAGTGCCTGCTTGGCAAGCGCAAGGTTGTGAGTTCAATGTTCAGTACAAAAACCCCCTAAAAACCAGTTTCTTTGAAGGTAAGGTGTAGAGGGGAGATGGCAGTCAGCTACTCTAGATGAGTAGGGCAGATTCAAAAGTGAAATACTTCACTGGCTTTTGAGGAAAGTGCCAAGGTAATTCAGTGGGAACTGACAGTCTGAAGCCTGCGAGGTTGGAACATTGGCATCCATATGGAAAAGAGTGACCTTAATCTTGACCGCCTGCTGCACAAAAGTGAACTCGTGGGTCAGGCCCATGCAGGAGGCTGAGGCAGGAGGATTGCTGTGAACCTGATGCCAGCCTGGGCAAGTTAGTGATTTAGCTAGACCCTGTCTGGAAATGCTCAAGGGCTGGGGACAGAGCTCAGTGTGAAGACCCTGGGTTCAATCCCAAGGACTGCCAGAAAGAAAGGAAAAAAAGCAAGTTTGCTTTGAACTCTTAGTTTGGAGGTTTTATGCCAGGACTGCCTGGCCCTGCTGCTACTTTGTTTGGGATGACAGTACATCATGCCAGGAGCAGGTGACAAAGGAAAGCCACTTACTCCTTGAAGGAGGGGAGGGGGTTCTCACTTCTCCAAGGTTGGAAGGGTGGGTCCTTTTTGAGACAGGGTCTTGTTGAGTCATGTAAGTTACACAGGACGGGTTTGAACTCATGATCCTCCTGCCTCAGCCTCCCACAGAGCTGGGATGGCTGGTGTGCACCCCATAGCCACTCTTTTTATGACAGCCTGATCGTGAGAACTCACCAGGGTCTCTCGGGAACAACATCCATCTCTCCTGAGGGCAGCAGCCATGGGACCTGGTGACCTCGCACTGGTCTCCACCTCTTCAAGGTTCTGAGTCCACCAGCCATGGGAACATGTGGGGCCATGCTTAAGCCACACACAACCACGGTAGAGTGATTCTAGCAAGGCCCTGTGCTGTGATCTCCCAGCAGGGCTTTTGTGCATTATTATTATTATTGTCTTTTTGAAACAGAGTCTCTCTATGCAGTTCAGGCTGGCCTTCAGCTAACTTTGTAGCTTAGGCTGGTCTGGAACTCACAATGATCCTCCTGTCTCAGCCTCCCGAGTGCTGGGATTACAGGCATGAGCCCCCATGCCCAGCTGCTTTTGTACATTATTACGTGTTAGTATTACCAGCATGGGAGACAGGCATGGTCACCTGGACCATTCCACATTACAGCAGGCCTGTCACTTGCTAGGTGTTTATTAGCATATCAAGGGAATTTAAGAGACACTGAGTTTGGTACACACCTATAATCCCAGCATTTGGGAGGCTGAGGCAGGAGGCTGGCAGCTCCAGGTCATCCTGGGTAATTTGTGAGACCTTGTCTCAAAACATTTTAAAAGAGGATTGGGCATAAAGAACCATTTTGTAGCAGTTCAGTCCATAATCAGCTGGGTCCAAGGCAGAGGGCAACAAAAGCAACAGAAGCAAAAGGGAAGAGTGTGGAGGAGGTGAAGCCTCTTTTTCTCCCTTATGTTGAATGTAAACTATCCACCCCACGGTGAGTGTAGCATTCATGCCTTTAATCCCACCCTTGGACCATCAATCAGTCACAAACTCTAGAAGCCCTGCATGAGGCTTTGGGGGGACATCTAAACACAAACCATAACAGACCATAACACTAAGAAAAAAATTCAGGCACACAAGGTTAAGTCTCACATGGTTTATTTTTTCTTTTTGTACAGGGGATCAAACCATGACTTTGAGCTTATGCCACTGAGCTAAATCCCCAGCCCCAAGGGATAGAAGGGAAGGCAGGGGTACAAAGTAAAAAGGACTGAGGTTTAGTGTGTATTTGTACCAACTGCATGGTGAATGTGTCCACTATGTACCAACATGTACTAATAAAAATCTTACTTACTTATTGTTACCAGGAATCAAACTCATGACCTTGTGCTTGCCAGGCAGGTACTTATGCCGCTGAACTATATTCCCAGCCCACTAATAGAAATTTAAAGAGAAAAAGGGGCTGAGGGTGTGTGGCTAAGTGGCAGAGCATTTGCCTAGAACACAAAGGCTCTGGCTTCCACCTTCAGCACCCCTGCCCCCCTGGAAAGAGTCTCAGGCCTGCATACAACGTCTCCTTCTGTGTTCGCAACACACAGCTCTCCTTGGCAAATGCAGGATTTAAAAATATCTATTACCAAGCAGCCCAAATGCCCATCAGCTGATAAATGGATAAAGAAGCTGTATTTTTTTTTTGTACAGTGCACACTACTCTGCTATAAAGAAGGTTAAACTTGAGACATTTCTAGTCAAATGGATACACCTTGAGTCCATACTCTTCTTTTTTTGCTACCAGGGATCAAACTCACAATCTCCTACTTGCCAGGCAGATGCTTAGGCCACAGAGCTAAACCCTCAGCTTCCTTAAGGCCATACTCTTAGGTGAAATACATTGGACACATGGGTAAAAACTGCATTGTTTTTCTGGTGTGAGAAACTGAAAGTAAGGATCAAAATGTGGAATAGGAAAAAATGGAAAGTAAAGATCAAAATGTGGAAAGGAAAAAAAATGTACAAATGGGAGCGGAAACTAGGGAGGGGAAAGAAAGGAAGGGAAAAGGAAAAACTGATTAGCAAAGAAGGAAAAAATGGAAATAGCTTTGGTAAACAGGAAAAGGAAGAGGAGTTGAAGGAAAGGGAGGGAATGGGGGGGGAAATCAAGTTATATCATGTACAGGTGCAAATTCCCTATGATGAATGCAGTCATTATGTATATCTGAAATGTACCAATAAGCCGGGCGTGGTGGCTCACGACTGTCATCCCAGCACTTGGGAGGCTGAGGCAGGAGGATCATTGTGAGTTTGAGACCAGCCTGGGCTACAAAGTGAGCTCAAGGCCTCATTGTCCTAAACCAGCAGCAATCTTGTATTTCCGGAAAGCAGAGGCTCACAGATCCCAGGTGGGAGCAGTTCTCCCAGGATGGGCTGCCTCCCAAGGCAGGCACGGTCACCTCATGGTGGGAACAGAACTCAAGCCGTGCCAGCTGCCCCAGAACCTCAGCAGAAAAATCTAGAGACCCTCAGTGCCTAGGCTGCACCCTAAGCAGAACACCCACAATCCTTGCCTTTCCTATAAAATCCCAAAGCATGTCAACTGCTGGACAGATCCTGAATGCCTTTATCCATCCTTCCCATTTCGGCGGAGCTGATCAAAGCTCCTTTCCTGCTTTTCAACACTGCTTATCTCCTAGATTGGTGTTTTGGGACTGGTGGCTCAGGCTGGCCTTTTAAGAGCAACCCCTCTGGCTGGGATTTAGCTCAGCGGCCTAAGTGCCTGCCTGCCAGCACACGGTCTGAGTTCAACTGATCAAAGAGCAGCTCCTCTCCCTCCAGCTGGGACTTTTGTCCTGTAACACAAGTGTTACTGCCTGTATCTAGACATCCCCTCAAAGCCTTATGCAGTCATAGGTGGGGCTTTGGGAGGTGGCTGGCTCTAGGTTGTGTGCTGTTGGGATCAAGGCAGAGGCTGGGTTTGATTCATGGCGGATGCTAGGATTCAGAATGTGAGGGTTCCACCCCAGGCTGGGAATCCTGGATAAAAATATGACGAGCACAAAGAGGGCTAGCGAACCCCTTGTCACTTGCAGGTTTGCCAAGAACTCTTTCTCCTCTATGATGCCCCCCTGTCATGCCACCCTGCTCTGGAGCCAGCCAACTATGAACGGAAACCTCTACAAAGTTTGAGCTAAATGAATTTTTCCTCCTTTAACTTTGGGTATTTTGTCTCAGCAACAAGAAAAACTAATAAGACTGTCGGGTAACGTGGGGAGTGCTTGTTACAGTCAGGCATCCAAACTTTTACTTATTTATTGAGATTAAGCTCTCGCTGGTCTTGGACGAGACCGGCTGGCCTCACACTCGCAGCAATCCCACTGCCTCAGCCTCACTGGTGGTGGGATTACAGGTGTGCGACATCATGGCTGGTTTGGGGGTCAAATATTTTAAAAACTCGAGTGAAACTTAAACAGGGTTCTAGCCCTCCCCGCTTTTGTGTCTATACTCAAATGTGTTTTTAGCCAGCCGGTTCCTGGCAGCCCTATTTAAAATTCCCACGGTCCTGCCAGACTCCCTCTCATACACCGTGCGTTTTCTCTTTCCGCTCATAGATAGCGAGCTCCACGAAGGCCGGGGTACAGTAGCAGGTCAATACATTTTAGCCAGATTTATTAATGGCGCTCAGCAGCGACTGCAGAAAAGCACCCAGTGCCCCACTTGGCCTGGCAGAACCGGATCCACCGCCCTAGGGCAAGGATCCAAGAGGTTCCCAAACTCGCCCTTGGCCGGGCGGTTAAGTCTATCGGGTCCTGGTCTTCACGGACGAGCTCAGGTGCCCATTTTCGAGCCTCAGCGCCCTCTTACCATCACTTCCCGCAGAACCCAGGCCCATCCAGTCCCTTCCCCCAATTCCCCGGCGCCTCCGCAGTGGCGCCCGTCCTGCGCATGCTCGCAGGCGTGAGGACGCGCTATGTGAGGACGAAGACCTTAGTGCGCAAAAGCAAATCGTTCCTGCTTGGCGTTTGTGCGCGTGCTCCCTGTGGGTCCCGCCCACTTCTCCCGGCCCAGGGAAGGACGCGCAAGCGCAACGAGAGCGGAAAGGCGGCAGGCGCGCGCCCGAGGCCCAGCGGGTGGCGGAAGTTGAAGAGGCCGCCCGTGGAGGGGGGGAGGCGGCGAGTGCGCGCGCAGTGGGGGCGCGGGCAGCGTGTTGGGGGGGGCGGTTGAGGAAAGCGGGCGCGCGCGCGAGGCATCTCGTAGCTCCGCGGCGGTCTCAGCTTCTTTGTTTGGTGAGGAGAGGAGAGACGCCCACTGTGCCCCCGGCCCCGTGCGGAGGGTTGGGAGCGGCACAGAGAAGGCGGCGGCACCAGCAGCTCCCGGTAAGAAACGCGGGCCACGGGGGAAGCGCAGTGCGGGGCTCGGGAGATCGGTTTGAATGGAGCCGGGACGCTGAGGGGGGAGGGGGCCACCGGCGCCCAGAGCAGGGCCGGGGTACGGCGGCGCCCGAGGGTCAAGAAGTATTGCCGGCAGCGGCGCGCGCGAGGAAGGCCGTAGTTTAGCGAGGCCCCGGCGGCTACGGAATCCACGGGCGGCGGGGTGTGGGGCCGAGGCGCATGGAGGCCGCGCGCGTTCTCGCCGGGGTCCCCGGACAAAGCTTGACCCCCCCCCCTTTAGCGGGCCAGACGCCCAGCGCCCTATTCGCCTTCTCTCGGGCCGCGGCTATAACAATGCCCAGGCGTTGGGCTTTGCTGGCATCGTTGTATGGAGTCGAGCCATGTAGCAGAAACCTCAGCTGTAGCCAGCGTCGCCCGGAGTAATCACTGATAGCTCCCCTTAGCTCTCCAAACCTGAAATTTTATTAAAAATCGCACTATCCCAGATTTACAAGGGAAGATGAATAACTTTCTCAGTTCCTTACCGACAGTGCCTTAAAAATGTTTGCTCAAAAGTGGGGGCGGGGGTCGGCAAGTCGGGGCGGACAGAGGGAGGGAATTGTTCGCAGTTGAAAGCTTTGTGCTTTTTGTTTGCATCCTTTCCCCTTCAGTTTTTTCCCCCCCAGATTAAAGCTTTTGTTTAAAACCCAGTCCTTCCAAGGGAGTGAGTGAGCTGATCAGAACAGTGTTGATTTTTCCCTTTGGTAACTCCTTAGGGAAAGTAGAACAGGAAGGAGAGGAAGAGCCACTTCCCAGCAATTGGAAACAAGTTTGCAGTTTGAATTGACAGATTGGACTGGAGTTGGATTACTGGCGTTGTCTGTCACTTAGCTGTGTGACCTTACCCAGGGGTCTTACTGTATCAGAACCGCTTGTGTTTTCCTTTGTGAAAGGGGGATAATTTTACAAATGGAGTTGGTGAAAGCTGATAAAATACTTTCTAGTGGGGGTGGGGGTAACTGGTTCATTGTTGACTGGTCCATCTCCTCTTTCACTGGTGAGCAAACACTTTATTTTTTAAAAAATTTTGTTGCCATTCCGAGGATTACACACGGTGTCTTTACACTGAGCTACATACTCTGCAGTTTTTATTTTTTAGTTTAGGACAGAATTATTATTTTTTTTTTGGTGCTGGGGATCGAACTCACAACGTTGTGTTTGCCAAACAGGTCCTTATGCCACTGAGCTAATCCCCCGGCCTTAGGACAGAATCTTATTAAGTTGCTAGCAGTGGAACTTGGAACCTTCCTGCCTCAGCTTTCCCAGAGAGCTGGAATTACAGGTGTGTGCCACTGTGTCAGGTTCAGATTAGCATTTCGCACTCAGTCAAATAACATTTAAGATTCCTCCATGTCTTTTGATTGTTTTATGGGTTTTGGGGGGGGCTCTCCATTGTCTGGCAAATACTTGGATCCCTTCTGAGTGTCCTTTGGTTGGCCCCCTCAGGGTTGTGCCTTGTTACCAGTCTTGGTGGAGACCTGGCAGGGATTGGGGGAACAAAGCCCCTTGTGCTGGTGTCTAATCCTCAGGTTCACACTGTTAGGGTGACGCTGGGATGTGGAAAGGAGCCATTTCAGCCCTCTGGGGATCAGAGGGGCCATGTGGGAGAGGGGACCTTCACCCCAGACCAGGGAGGATGCCCAAGCTTGTGTTTCCACTTGCTCTGCCCACCTTGGACAGGACTTGTGTCCTTGTATCCCACTTCTACATCACCTTGGTCTGCACTGTGTGACTGTCATCCCTGGCGGCATCGGAACAGAAACTGTGTCTGCTTTGCCACAGAACGTCCTGGGCCCAGCGCACAGCGGATCCCGAGCAGAGGTGTGTGGAGTGAATGAGGAAGGCCCTTGGTGCAGGGCTGTAAGCAGTAAATGCTGGTTGTCTTCTTGTTTTTCTTTCCTTCTGTGGTGCTGGGTGTTGAACCCAGAGCCTCTTTCAAGGCTGGGAGAGTACTGGCATCCTGAGCCGTACCCCAGGCTCTGTTATGTTTGGAACTTTCCTGGCTGTAGTTTCTCAACCCTCCTCCATGATGGGGAATTTGTGCAGGTGGTAGTGAGGGGTCCTGATGGTGGGGCACACCTCCTGCCAATGCCCAGCTCCCCAGCCCACAAACCTAGCTGGGCCTCTGGCAGAGCACTCACCAGGACCTGCTCCACCTGTGAGACAAGTGCAAGCAGGACGCTACTCCATGGTGGTGGCGAGGGCCCACCTAGAGGACTCCGGAGCTGCCTGACAGCTGCTGCACCCAGCATGCCCGGAGTGCTCCATTTCTTTTTTTGGTACCAGGGATCGAACTCACAACCTTGCACTTGCCAGGCGGGTGCTTATGCCACTGAGCTAAATCCCCAGCGCTCCGTTTCTTAGAGTCGAGATTATTCATTATTTTGTAATTTTTTTTGATTTTTGTTTTTTGGGTTTTTTTGGCTGAGAGTAGGAGGGCCTTGTGCATGCATAGCAGCATGCCCCGTACCATTGAGCTATAGCCCAGCCTGGATCAACTTTTTGTTTTGCTTTGTTTTTTGTTTTTGGTTTTTGGGCTAGGGTCTCAATATGCAGTTCAGGCTGGCCTCTGAACTTACGGTGATCCTCCTGCCTCAGCCTCCTGAATGCTGAGATTACACACATGCGCCCCCACGTCTGGGTTGTATCAGCTATTTAAAAAAATTTTAAGTTTTTTGAGACAGGGTCTTGCTTGGTCATTTAGGCCATCCAGACTGGTATCATACTGGGTATGATCTTCTTGCCTCGATTTTCCAAGTGCTGAGATTACTAAATCAATTACCTAAAAAGCTAATCAACAATTTAGAGTCATCCTGTGTCCTTGAAATGCCAAGTTTGATGTGCTATTTTTCTTTTTTTTGGTATTGGGGATCGAACTCATGACCTTGTGCTTGCCAGGCAGGCGCTTAACACTGGGCTAAATCCCCAGCCCTGATGTGCTATTTTTCTTTTCTTTTTAGTCTTTGTTTTGGGACGGTTTCGCTATGCAGTTCAGGCTGGCCTTGGACTCACTTTGTAGCCCAGGTTGGCCTTGAACTTACAGTGATCCCCCTGCCTCAGCCTCTCGAGTGCTGTTCTTTTTCTTTCTTAAACCAGGGCCTTCACACAGCTACAGCCCCAGCCCCAGGTCTTTTTATTCTATTCTATTCTATTCCATTTTATTTTATTTTATTATTATTTTTTTGGTGGTACTGGGGATTGAACCCTGGACCTGGTGCATGGAAGGCAAGAGTGCTGCTAGTAAGTCATATTCTCACCCCTCGTTTTACGTTTTATTTTGAGACGTAGTCTCAGCTGCTAAGTTGGCCATATTCAGCTCGAACTTATGATCTTCCTGCCTCAGCTTCCCAGAGTGTTGGAATTAGAAATATGTATTATGATGCCTAGCTGTATTTTTTTGTTTTGTTTTGTTTTTTTGGTCTTTTTGAAAGAGTCTCACTATGCAGTTTTTAGGCTGGCTTTGAGTCACTTTGTAGCCCAGGCTGGTCTCAAGCTCACAAGGATCCTCCTGCCTCAGCCTCCTGAGTACTGGGATGACAGGCGTGCACCACCATGCCTGGCCAAAATGCTGCAGATTAACTTATTTAGGTATTTAAGAATTTGATTATAGTTTCTTTTTTGGTATTGGGAATGGATGCCTAGCTGTAGAGTGAGTTTGAGACCAGCCTGAGCCACATAGGGAGACTGTGTGTGTGTGTGTGTGTGTACAAAACAACAATAAAAAAAACCCCAAGTAGCAGGGTGTGGTGCTACATGCCTGTCACCCCAGCTCTCGGGAGGCTGAGGTGGGAGGGTCCTTGTGAGTTTGAGGCCAGCCTGGGGTACAGAGTGAGTCCAAGGCCAGCCTGGAGTGCATGGTGAGACCCTGTCTCAGAAAGACAAAAGTGGCCATGGATGCAGCTCAGTGCCGTAGTGGCTGCCTGGCAAGTGCGAGGCCCTGAGTTTGATTCCTGGTTCCCTTCACCAAAAACAAAGGACAAAAACAAAACAAAGCAGGTAGACGCTAGGTGTAACCTGGCCTAGGGCTCTTCCTGTCTGTGAACCCAGATGGGCTTCTAAGCTTCCCTTGGGTGCGCTTGCCACCTTGCCAGAGCTTTACTGGAGGCTCTTGGGCACAGCCCTGGGCTATGTCGTCCGTCCCCCCCCCGCCCCGTGGCATGCATGGGGACATGCAGTGATGGGTTTGCAGTGCTTTTCGGGGGTTTTAAGCTCTCTTCGTGCTGGCTGGTCATGCCTCGCTGGCTCAGGAAGCAGATGGCTGCATGATAGTTGCTGCCTCACCTGTGACAGTGGGGGAGGGGAGCGTGCACCCGCGCCGGTGGCCCTGCTGGGCACAGCCTGGCCTGCCCTAGACGTCCCAGCACAGTGGCACAGTACACGGGCTACCTGAGCCCTAGGAGTTGACCATGGACTCACAGTGGCCATGTGAGATGGTGGTCACAGCCCAGACTGCAGGTCATGGAGGCCTCGCCCTGCTCTCCAACACCTGGATGCACCTGCCCTCTCGTTCTGCTTCCCTTTGTTTGCGCTTTCTGCTCGTCTTAACTTTCCCAAGGAACACAGAGCCTTGGCACTGAGCTACATCCTCAGTCTTATTTTTTGGTGTTTTGAGACAGGGTCTTGCTATGTAGTTCAGGCTGGCCTTGAACTCACTTTGTAGCCCACACTGGCCTCAAACTCGAAGTGATCTTCCTGCCTCAACCTCCTGAGTGCTGGGATTACAGGCATGTGCCACCACACCCAGCTTATTTTTGTTGCTTTTATAATTTTCTTTTTTTGTTGGTTTGTTTTTAGTTTTCTTGCTTTTGTTTTGCTTTTTTTTTTTTTCCCCCTTGGTACCAGGGATCGAACTCATGACCTTGCCCTTGCTAGGCAGGCACTTATGCCACTGAGCTAAATCCCTGGCCCCTGTTTTGCTTTGTTTTTGAGACAGAGTCTTGTATGTAGTTCAGGCTGGCCTTGAACTCTAAAGCCCAGACTGGCCTTGAATTCGAGGTGATTCCATGCCTGGCCCTTCTGTACTTTTTTGTTTTTGTTTTTGGTACTAGGAATTGAACTCAGGACTTCACCCTTGCCAGTCAGGCGCTTATGCTGATGGGCTAAGTCCCTGGCCCCCCTTCTGTTCTTTCTGAGCCAGGCTCTTGTTAAATATCTAAATTGCTGAGCTCAAATTTGGGATCATCTTATCTAAGCCTCCCAGCGTGGTGGGATCACAGGCCTGTGCCACTGCACATGGCTTCCTTGTCCCTTTTGATCCCTGACCTGAATCGGCTACTCATGCCATTGAGCAGATGCTTTCCCTTCTCCTCACAGAGCCCTTCTGTTCTTCCCGGTCTCCCTGGGCTCAGCAAGTGGCCGACTCCATTGCGAGTCCTGGACCCAGAGATTGAGGAGGGGCTGAGACCCAGCTAATGCTCCAGTATTATTTATTTAGAGATAGGGTCTTGTTGCCCTTTGCCAGACCAGTTTTGTTTTGTTTTTTGAGGCAGGATCTCACTATGCCTTTAGGCTGTCCTTAAGCTAACTTTGTAGCCCAGGGTGGCCTTAACTCGTATAAGATCCTCCTGCCTCAGCCTCCCAAGTGCTGGGATTACAGGTGTGTGCCACTACACCCAGCTCATTTTGCTTCTCTAAAAGCAGGGTATGCAGTTCAGGTGGGCTTTAAACTCACTGTATAGCCAGGCTGACCTTGAACTTGTGGCCACTGTTCCACCTCAGCTTCCTGAGTGCTGAGATTACAGGCTCACACCACCATGTCATCCTTTGGGGGGGCGGTACCGGAAATTGAACTCATGACCTTGTGCTTGCCAGGCAGGCACTGGGCCACTGAATTATATCCCTGGCCACTCTGCCATTCTTACTGAGCTCACCTCTGAGTTGATGCCAGTGAGGTGACTTGGGGTATGGCCACTTGGTAGCTGGTCACAGAAAGACAGTGACTCCAAGAGGTGGCAAGTCTCCCCGGTTCTCCCTGCCGCCTGTCCTTCATGAGAAAGCAGAACTGAGAAGGGAAGGGCTCTCACACCTAAGCTGTGTCCGGTGTTCAGCAGAAGTGAGGGGGCTACTGGGAACTCGTGTGGAGAGTCAGGGAGTCAGGGCGCCATGGACCCCATGATGAGCTTTGTGTTTTGTCTTTTTTTTTTGTACCTGGAATCAAATTCAGGACCTCACGCTTGCCAGGCAGGTGCTGTGGCCCTGAGCTGCATCTCCAGCCCCTTTTTGTCTTTTTGAGATGTTTCCCCCATGCAGTTCAGGCTGGCGTTGGACTCACTTTGTAACCCAGGCTGGCATCAAACTCTTGGCAGTTCTCTTGCCTCAGCCTCTCAAGTGCTGGGGTGACAGGCGTGTGCCACCAGGTCAGAGGTGCTGTCTTCATGTGACGTGGGCTGACTCTGGGGAGAGTTGGAATTGGACAGTAGGCCTCCAGCTAGTGTTGGCAGGGTTGGAGGCTTGCTTGGCCTGGGAGAAAGCCTCTTCTCTGGTCACAGAAGTTGGTTTCGTTGGAGTTGCTGTCTGCAGGGTTGGGTGAGTACAGAGAAACCCTGAGCCACCGCTGCACCTCAGAACCTGCCAGCACGGCTGCCCCCAGGGCCTTTGTGCTGCTGATCCTCTGCCTGTAGGTGTTCTTGTGAGCCCAGTTCACTTCAGATGTCTCCCTGTCCCCGAGCTGTCCCAGGCCACCATGACCAACCGAAAGAGTGCCTCCCGACTGTGAATGCTGTCAGCTGTTTGCTTACCTTTTCCTGGCACCCTGCGACAACGTTGGGTCATATTTACTCAGGTGCTCATCGTCCCCCGCACCAGGCAGTGGAATTCGTTCTCTGCCAGCCGCTTGCACGGCACAGCAGGCCTAGGCTGGGTGTTTGGGGGGTGACCAAGATCGCGTCCTCTGCTGGGGGGCTGGGTGGGCCCGAGTGACCCCGTAGGTTGAGCTCTATGTGTGCTTGTCCTCACCTGGCCGCCCATGGCCTCGTGCCCCTGTCGGGGGCGATTCTGCCTTCACACGTCTTGCTAGGCGACGAGCACATAATGGGTGACCATGGTACTGGTGGCATCTGGTGGGCTCTGGCAGCCTTACAAGAGAGAAGGTCCGGGGCTGCGGAGCTTCCTCCTACACTGGGGCCCCTGGGGGCTGAGGGCTGAGCCACTGTCCTGCAGGGAGCCAGCTCTGCTGTGCACGTGCATGGGCCCCGGTGCTCTGGTGGCCAAGGGGGAACTTGGAGGTAGAGAACCGTCTGGTCCTCTGCCTCCTACTCCCAAGTGGTTTGTGTTTTTGTTTTTTCCTTCAGCATTGGAGATGGGACCCAGGATTGCTGAGTTGTACATCCCTGCCCCCCCTCTTTCTTTTCTTTTCTTTTCTTTTCTTTTCTTTTCTTTTCTTTTCTTTTCTTTCTCTCTCTTTCTCTTTGTCTCTGTCTCTCTTTCTCTCTTTCTTTTGTTCTTTAACTTGAACTCAGGACCTTGTGCTTGCCAGGCAGGCGCTGTGCCACTGAGCTGTACCCCTATTTTTCTATTTTTATTTTTTTACAATTAATTGGTACCGGGGATCGAACTCGACCGCGAGCTTGTAAGGCAGGCGCTTATGCTGCTGAGCTAAATCCCCAGCCCATTGTACCCCTATTTTTGAGACATGGATCTTGCTAAGTTATCCAGCCTTCCTGCCTCGGCCTCCCGGGTAGCTTGGATGATAGGTTTGTGGCGCCATTGTGGTTTTCAAGTGAATGAAACTAAAAAAGGGAGATGATTCTAGTGAATAAAATGATAATTCCCAGTGCTAAAGATAATGCTTGATGACCGGGGGCACGTCTGGGTGGGTAGGTAGGGCCGAGGAGGTGCCGCAGCTCTTGAGTTTGGTGGTACTAGTTTTCGAGGCGTCTGCCTGTAACACAGGGCAGGGCTGTAATATTCCCAGGAAAGCCGCGCTGGGGACGCCATCTGGGGATCAGCCCGTGTTCCCTAAGACCATAGAAGCCTCACTTGAAGTGTTGTTTGGGGGTCACTGGAGAGCGCCCTGCACGTCCTGTCCTTCCGGAGAGGAGAAACAGGGCTGCCGGGCCAGCTGTGCAGAGGGAGGGTTCCCCGCCCACCTGCCGACTCCCCAGCTGACGGGAGGGGGACTCCTCCCACCAGCAGAGACATCCAGGGCCGCTGGAAACCCAGCAAGCGGTGGGTGTGGGCTGTCAGGCTGCTGCGCACGCGATCTGATCCCGGCAAGCCGAGTCCCAGCGGGCTGAGGAGTGAGGGCAGCAGCTGGAGTCTCCTCTTCTGGCAGGCAAGCTGCACACCTGAATGTCGATGGACGTTTCTGTTTTTAGCGATGTGTGTGCTAGGGATGCTGGGGGTCGGACCCTACCACTCAGCTCCCTTTTTATTTCAGTTTTGAGATATAGTCTTGGTATGTTGCCCAGGCTGGGTTCAAACTTGTGATCCTCCTGCCTCAGCCTCCTCAGTAGCTGGGGTGACAAGAAGGTCCTTGGATCTTTTCCTCTTTCCTGTTCACTTCCATGAAGGTGCTTTCAGAGCCGGCCATGGTGGCGCATGCCTGTCATCTTGGCACCGGGAGGTTGAGGCAGGAAGCCAGCCTGGGCTACATAGCAAGACCCTGTCTTAACAACAAACAAAACGGGGCACTTCCTGGGCAAGTTTTGTGGCTATTTGTTTCCTGGGTAGAATTATTTTCTTAAAAGATAAAACAACCTGTATATAAAAGTCATGGGTGATAATTGTAAAACATAAACAAGCAGAATCAAAACCAGCAGGGTCTGTGTTGTGGGAGAAGCGATACTTCATGGGCTTTCAGAGAGACCTGTAGCCACTGCTGGTGCCCATTCCATGGTGTTGCTTTTTGATTTTTGTGTTTCTTAGATGGTGCTGCAGGGGCTGGAGTCCAGACCCTCATTGGCTAGTCCAGTGGCTTTCCACTGAGCTACATTCCCTGGGCTTACTCTTTGTCTCTCTCTCTGTCTCTCTGTCTCTGTTTGTCTGTCTCTCTCTGTATTGAACTCAGGGCCTTTGCACTGAGCTGCATCCCCAGCTGTTTTTATTTTTTATAATAGGATCTTGCTAAGTCACTGAATTACCTAGGTTGGTCTTAAACTCGAGATCTTCCTGCCCCAGCCACCCAGAGTGCTGATGTTACCATTGTGTGTCACCTTGCCTGGATTTATTTATTTATTTATTGGTACCGGGGATTGAACTCATGACCTTGCACTTGCCAGGCAGGCACTTACACCACTAAATCTTTGGCCAACCCTTTTATTTTTTATTTTTATTTTTGGTACTAAGGATTGAACTCACGACCTCATGCTTGCCAAGCAGGCATTTACACTGCTGAGCTAAACCCCCAGCCATTATTTTTTATTTCGAAATAAGATCTCACTAGTTTGCCCAGCCTGGCCTCAAATTTGCAATCTTCCTGTCTCAGCCTCCTGAGCCTGGCCTGGTGCGTTTCCTTTGGTGGCCTTCTGTGTGTTGGCTCGGGTGTGTATCGCCACTGCCTCATCCTTCTGGACCTTGTGCTTGGAGCTGCCTCTGCTTTCTCAGTGACACCAAGGTTTCCACACTCGTCCCTGGGCCCGAGGGGCCTTGGTGAGATTAGCACCCCAAGGCCAAGTCACTTCCGACGCACTGGCCCTGGGAACTGGGGCGCCTGCTCTCCTCTCGCGGCCTCCTGGCCCTGAGCGACCGTCTCCGCTTTCAGCCATGTGGTCCCTGCCCGGAGTCTGCTTCCTGTCGCCGTCCTTGGCTGCCCGCCAGGTTCCCAGGCTCTGGGATGCCTTGGCCTGCAGCTGCACGTCTGAGTCGGCTCCCACACAGTCGCGTGCACTCTTGCCCGTGTCTCTTTGTCCTTTGCTTCCCTCTCCTGGGACGTGAGGCCTCAGGTTCGCCATGCTTAGCATAGTGGGGCTTTGCAGGGGGTGAGGCAACCCCGCTCCATAGAAGCCACCTGCAGCACAAGGCCAGGGGCGACCTTGGTGACCCAAGGGGTTTGTGGAAGAAAACACCAGGTCATTAACTCAGAGAGTAGGGACACTGGGTGACAGAGAGGAAGTTGTTCCCGCTTTCACATCCCGTTCCTTTTCGTCATTTCTGACTGAGCTTGTGCAGAACCCAGGGGATGTGGCTCCCCGGTGACCTAACCCCTTTCCTGTTAGTAATAGTGCACCTCAGAGGGGTGTTCACAGAGGGTGGGCATTCGCCGGGCCCCAACTCCGGAGGCTGGACATCCAGGGCAGGGTGACTCTGTCCAGCAAGAGGCAGCGTGTGGGTTGTCACACTGTGTGACAGTGGTCCTGGGCGCCAGATGTAGGGGTGGAACTCAAGGCTCACTGTTGGGCGAGTCTTCAGTGCAGTCCGAGACAGGGCCTCACTGTGTTGCCCGGGCCGGCCTCAGCCCTCTAAGCAGCTAGGACTGCAGGCCTGTTTACAGTGACCCATTGTCCCTGCAACTGGCAGTCCACTCCCACAGCAACGCCCCCCCCCCCATCCAGGCCCCGCCTCCCAGCACTGCTGCTCTGGGAATTAGGGCTCCAGCGCATGGCTTCTGGGGGGGTGCGGTCAAGCCACAGCACCCACACTCTGAGCCCTTCCACGGCAGTTTCCTCCAGTGCCTGTGAAAAGGGGCCGGCTGTGCCTGACACTCGGGTGATGCATGGGAGGCTCAGTAGACGTGCAGCCTGGACAGTGCCTTCGCAGAGGTCAGCTCCCGTCCTGTCTTCTGAGTGCCCGGGCAAGCTCAGGTCCCTCTGTAGCCCAGCAGCTGGCCGGCCTGGCTGCGTGGCAGAGTCTCACTGTGGCCTTGGCCCCGTGACACAGCTTTTTCTCTCGGCCTCAGTTAGTGGGATCCCTGCACTAGGGGCAGGGAGGGCCAGGATGGGATGTTGCCACCAGCTGGTCCATGGCTTCCTTTCTCTGGCCAGACCCACCTTCCCTGTGATTTCTTTGTCACCTAGATGTCCACTTGAGGCTTAGTGCAAAGACCTGGGGCTCAATCCCCAGTACCACCAAAACAAACAAACAAGCAAACTTGACAAATTGGCCGGCATTAGACTTAGAACTCTAGGGGCGGGGTGGGGGGATTAGCTCAGCAGCATAAGCGCCTGCCTTGCAAGCTCGTAGTTGTAAGTTTGATCCCTGGTACAAAAAAAAAAAGCTTCACTTCATCAGAGGGTTCCAATGTGGGTGAAAAGAGGCAGGTCCCACGACAAAAGGGAGCTGCAGCTGCGTGTGTCTCGTAGGAGTGGGCAGAGACCTGGACACTTCACAGCACGGGCACCTGAGGGCCCTGATCCAGCCCTGGTCGCTCACTGGAGCTCGTGCTGCTGGTTGGCCTTGCTCACGGCCTCTCAGCTCGCACTGGCCAGCCCGGCCCCCGGCCCTTGGAAGGTTAGAGGGACAAAGGGGGAGTCCTCGCCACCCCTGGCAGCAGGGGGACTGGCAGACACACTGCTGAGCAGGGAGGTACGGTGGGGTCCTCCTTTTTAGAAACTCAAAAGCCTTCCGTTGCTTGTGTGTAGTATACATTCGTGGCACATAAAAAATGCGTCACTCCTGGGAAGTTGGTGCCCACATCTGCCACATCTCAGTGCTGTTCACTCCCCTCCCCTGCGGCCTCCTGTTTGCCCCTGGCGTGGCTGGGCCTGAAGGTGCTTTGCAGGTGAGGTCCCCAGGGAAGGGGGTGCATACTGGACTCATGACCGTGCAGAAGGTGGGCGGCGGCAGGACACAGCTGCGTCTGTCCTGCTTCTTGCTCATGGCTGCCGTTATCACCTGTTTACATTCTTCTCTGCGGGGCTAACCCGCACATGCGTGGTTGGCCACAGCTAAGTCAGGGTTACATAAACACATCCCGCTCTGCACCTGTGCTGGACAATGGGTTCATGTCCTCAACGTGTCCTCAGAGGACCTGAGACCTGAGCTTTGAAGCCACAGTGCCCACCACAGTCCCCATAGTCAAAGGCTGGTGCATAGTCATCTCTTGTGCGTGGCCATGGTGCTGACCTCTGCACACAGAGACCATAGCCACAGCGCAGGGAACAACAGAACCGTACCAGCCCATTGCCACCACCGTGCAGCTTCTGACTTCGCTGCTCCAGGTGACCCTGAGGGTCCCCTTCACTGGGTGGGGGTCTCGCCGCAGAGCGTGAGTGTGGACACCTCTGCATCCACTTCTTGCAGGGCGTCTCATACCCGTGTCATGGTCAGGGGTAAAAGCAGTGTCCCACACGCATGAGGGCACCGCTGCCTCCTTGTGCTGCAATCAGCAGATCGACACCTGTGTGGCACCTTCTGGGCCCGGCCATGTGCTGAGCAAGGAAGCAGGGGCTTCAGCCTGCAGGGCGAGGTCTGTGGTCCCTGCCCTAGCAGCATCAGGGCCATCAATAAAACTGCCAGGCCCTCCATTAGTACAGGGCCACCTGAGACCCACAGTGTCCAGGCCGTGTGAGTGGGTTGCAGAGTGCCCCCACGTGTGGAAATCCCCGATGTGGCATCCTGCCCAGTGCACGGGTACACACAGCCACTATTGCCACAGGCCCAGAAGGCTTCCACAGTGGACCTGTTGGCAGGCACCGTCCCCCAGTGAGTTTATGGCCGTGCCACCCTGTGTATGGGTGTGTGTGATTAGCAGTGTGTGGTGACAGAGGTTTGGGTGTCCACTCCCAAGTTCAGTTTCCCACTGCGTTCACCTGCTGAAACAAAGCAGGGCTGCGTCCAGCAGTGGCACTGCACTTCCCGTCACCCACCCCCAGGCTCTGTGCATCACAGGTCCCAGGCTCTGTGGGGTGGTTGTGCCCTTCTGGAACAGCTGCTTGATGGCTGACGTGGTTTTGTGGCTGCCAGTCAGCCCGATTGAGCAGGGACCAGGGCGCTGTTCTCCAGAGTGGCCTTTGGCCTCGTCATCAAGTTCAGTGCACACCCGACAGCGTGGCTGTCATGTACACAGGCAGACGTGTGCCCAGGAGACAGGCATACAGAAGACTTGGCACGACTCATCCTGGTCGGGGGATCAGGGCAGAAAGAGATGCTGCCCTTCCTGGATGGCGCAGGCGACACGCTCATCCTATGAAGGATCATGGCTGGAATCATGTCACCCCCAGGCTCGGTTCCTGTTGGGGGTAAAAGGGTCGGGGCTGGGTCCATCACAGGTGGAGAGTGCGCAGAGGCCCTCGTGGGCTGTACTTCGATAGCGTGCTTCAGTCCTTCCCCGGGCTCTGTGAGGAACACATGGTTCCCCATCAGGGGCTTTGGCCAATCCCAAGTCCATTTCAATGCATGAAGGACTGAGGCCCCAGAGGACCTTAGGGCCTTGCCCTGTGGGGGTGCTTTCAGGCAGGGATCCAGTGGCTGGTCACCCATGGCCAGGACTGGTCACTGAGCAGTTGAGCTACCCAAGGCAAGACCTGCACCCACCCTGAGAACTTTGGTGCCAGGTAGGCGAGTTTGGTTTGAGGGGCCTGTATGTCTCTGAACTGCTCCAGTGGCCTGTCCCCGTCCTCGCTGGCCCATCGCTGCACCTGAGCCCTGTGAAATGGGCTCCCTGGCCAGATGCTGTCCTAGCAGCAGCCCATATGCAGCTGTCCGCTGTCATAAGGCCTTGATGATGTGAACCTGGTCAGCAGAGCCTGGTCAGCGTATCTGTGCCTCTGTGCGAGAGGTAGTGGGCCCGTATAACCCACCTGTCCATGCTGTAACGGGTGGGTTGCTCGTGGTACTGTGTGAGCTGCGTGGGCACCATCCTCCTCCTCCTCCTCCTGGGGACCATACAGGTGGCATGCCGTGGACATGCCTTTACCGTTGCCTTTGTCTCAGCAGGCGTGAAACCCAGGTGCTACCGCTGTACTCAAAACGTGGCCCAGCTCTCTGTGCAGACACTTAGGGGACCTTCTTCTCGTGTCCCAAGGAGCCACAGGGCCCGCAGCTCTGCCCATTGGCTCACATTGCCTGTTCTGTTTCAAACCAGAGGCTCTCTATACTGTGCTGGGCAGCAGCTGCTGTCCACCATGGAGCTGTGCCATGGCTGGACCAGTGGGTATGCCAGGCACCAGCTGGGGTCCCTCTTTGCCCTCTGCCCGCTGGCTAGGGGTGCAGTGTCAGGACCTGTCATCCATCATCCCGTGGCGTTCCTGCACTGTGGGCATCATGGATCCCAAAGCCATTGCAGGTCTGCTGATAGGGGTTAGCGGAGCATGGGACCAGCGCTGCCAGCACGTCCCCCAGCGTGGGACGCAGGGCCCAGGCCACTGGCAGGTCCATGTGCGGACCCAGCCCTCCTTTGTTTAGTCTGCCCTTCTTCCGCTGTCTGCTGCACCATGATCCCCTCACAGGCAGGCAGGCCAGCGTTCATGGCTGCTGTTTCTGCAATGGGGAGAACTGACTTCCGGCCCCTCCATAACCGTGACCAAAACCCAATAGGGTGCATCCGCTTCCCTTGCTTCCGCCCTGGGGCCCAGCCAGACTGCCATCCTCTCCACTCACAGTGAGGGTGAATGCCAGGGCAGGGTCAGCCACCCAAGGGACCTGGGCCTGCACCTGCCTCACTGCCCGCTTCGTGTCCTGCAAAGCAGCTTCTGCTGTGTCTGTCCAGTTCGGGGTCACCACCTTCCTGGTCATCGGGTGGAAGAGGTGTCGCGGGGTAGCGAGCGCGGTGTGAATGTAGCAAACCCACATGGCTGCAGCTGTGTACTGCTGAGGGTCTGGGCTTGCCCAGACCTTATTGTGGCACCAGGGATTACTTTGATCTTGCCTGGTCAGATAAGACCCAGGAATCTGACAGGTAAGCCCGGACCCTGGACCTCGTTTTCCTTTGCAGTCCACCCCCAGGCCAGTGAAGCACCTTTCAGACCGTGTGCAGCGGCTTCTAGATCTTGGGGCAGCAGAGGTTAACATGGTACCATCCCTGTAATGCAGCAGTGACCGGGCGTGGCTTGATCCTTGGCCACTAGGCCATGCCACAAAGTCAGGCCGTGCAAATAGCCTTGTGGCAACACCTGGCAGGTCTACTGCCTGTCCTCCCAGGTGAAGGCAAATTGGTCTCAACTGTCCAGCCATGGAGGAGGCACTGGCCAAACCCGCAGAGTCATGGTGCTGACCCAGTGTTGGGGTGAGACGCTCTGCAGGTCGCAGTATTAACGTTAGGTACTGCTGCGTGGAGTGGAGGAGTCGCTGCATTCCGTTCCCAGTGGTCCACAGTCGCTCATGGTCACTCACCGCACCTGTTAGGCTTCACGGGGCCGTACTGGGGAAGTGAAGCGGCTCGTGCAGGGCTCACCACCCTGCTTCTTCCAGCTTCAGGATGGTTTGTCCTGCTTCCTCAGGGCTGCTGGGAGGTTGGTACTGTTTCAGGCACACAATCCCCAGCCACTCCAGGAGAGCTAGCAGGGGGACAAGGTGCCCTTGGCTCATTGCTCTCACCGAGAGCTCAGAGGTGATCCCAGTACCATCAGTGTGTCCACCCCCAGGAGGTATTTAGCATCCGGGAAACTCAGATATCATAGGGCGTGAGTCAGGTGCCTGATACTTGGTGGCCCCAGGCTCTCCAGACCGCAATGGCCTGGCCTCTGTCCCCTTCCGTACACACAGGGGTCCTGTGCCTCAGGCCTAGTGGCCACGGATGAGTGTTCACTTGGCTCCGGCGTCCACCAGAGTTAGTACACACTATGTGTTTTTTGGGCACCGATAGTCATTTCCACATGTGGCCTCTGGTCCCCTGGGGTCCCCACTAACCAGGTGCCATGACCATGTCCTAGTCCGGGTGGAGGGAGGCACAGTCTCTTCCTCCTGTTTCACCTGGGCTGCTTTCACCTTCGGGGCCATCAGCGTCAGAGGGCTACCATCATCTCCCCCGAGGCTAAACTGGCATCCTGCAGGTCCGTCCAAATTTTGCACTGGGTGGCCTTCAGCACCCCTGCCACCTGTCCTTGTGGGGTTGCCCTGCTCATCGGGGCCACCCACTTTTGATACAGTCTGTGCCGCCACAGTGTGTACGGGTCTTGCCTTACCCTGGTGCTTCACTCTCCTGTCCCCCTGCTGGGCTACAGTGTCCCCAGAGTCGTGGGTTGACCATCTGTGAAGGGAGCCGGCAGGGCTGCCACTGCCCTGAATGTGCCCTCTGTCCCACTCGCCAAGATCATGTCCTTCTTGCAAGCTATAAACTGTCCCTCAGCAGGGCCACAGCACTGCCCAGCATCGTCCTTTGGCATGAGCCTGTTTCTCATGGCACAGGTACTAAGTCTAGGTCCACTGTCCATTTCGTGACTGGCCCGGCAGGTCACCTGGATTCGCCCACATCAGGCGAGCTGCTGCCATTAACCAGTTATCATGGTCCGGGCACCCGTCCGCGGGGCTATTCTCTGCGTGTGATGCAGACCCCAGCCCAGGGAGGGGTGCCGGCTAGACTGGCTCTTTGGGACATCTCATGTGAACTTAACTCAGGAGGTATTGGCCCCGTCATCCCGTAGTGGCAGCAGCCAGGCGGGCACGGTCTCACCCACCTTCTGCTGCCTTGTTTTGCCAGCTCCTGCAGCTCCCTGGCTGTGCATGGCTGCTGGGGGGCCTCCCAGCTCCCCTCCTCCGGCTGGGGATTCCTCTGCCTCCACCTTCTGGCGAGCTGCGGGCCCTGCATGCCAGAGCAGGGAACCCTCCTGGCCCCCCTCCTGGAGGGGCGGAGGCTGCACTGTCTGTGCCTCTCCACTGGACGTGCACGTTGCTCCAGGTCCTCCTCAGTGCATGGCAGCCGCCCTGCTTGCCAGGTGAGGACTGCCTCTCACCCAGTGTGGCGAAAAAGAATAAAGAACCATCCAGCCAATTTATAGTGGGAGGAGGGATTTGCATGTCTTATCTGTCACTTATAAGGCTTTGAAAACATCCCTGGGTTCCGGACGAACTGGGTCCCAGACAGACTTCAGGTCCTCCCGAGCCTTCCAAACCACCAGGAACGTGGCTGCAGCTGACAAAGGCAGGGCTGGGAGGTGAAGACGGGGCCGGACGGCGATGTCGGCAGAGTCCCCGGGCTTGTCCTCGCAGTCTCTGCTGGGGCGGGGACACTCACCCCGCCAGCCTGCAGACTACACCAGTTGTCGTGGCTGGGCCTGAAGAGGTGCTTTGCAGGTGAGGTCCTCAGGGAAAGGAGTGCACGCTGGGCAGATGGCAGTGCAGAAGGCAGGCAGCGGCAGGACGCAGCTGCATCTGTCCTGGTTATTGCTTGTGGCTGCTGGTGTCACCTATTCACATTCTTCGCTGCTGGGCTAACCTGCGCATCTGTGGTTGGCCACAGCTAAGTCAAGGTTACATAAACACATCCTGCCCTGCATCTGCGCTAGACAGCATGTTCATGGTCTTAATGTGTCCTCAGAGGACCCGACACCCCAGTTTTGAAGCCACAGTGTCCCCCACAGCCTCCACTCCCAGAAATCTTCCCTTCTCTGCAGTGTCTGCCTCCGTTTCCTGTCTAGCCTTTATTTTGCTTTTTAAATCACTATTACTTCGGCTGTATTGTGTGAGGGACCAGGCACTGCGTGCCCCTCCGTGTCTGCTGGATTTCACAGGGATTCTCTGTGGAGCTGCCTTGAGCAGGTGAGGTTTCCCTGAGAAGCCCACGGCCACTGGTGGAGCACAGGTCATGTGGCTCTGTGTGGCCTAGGGTTCCTTGGTCAGGACCCATGCACGCAACGGCTCAGTGTGCGGAAGCTCAGGTGCTGCTTCAAAGCTGCCACCAAGGTGCACAGTGTCCTGGATGGTTCCCCCCCACCCGCCAGGCTGCCTGGGCCCCCCGTACCCCACACGCCTGGTGCCCTCACTGTCGCCTGAGCAGATGCCACCCCCAGCCTCTTGGGAAACTGGGTGTCTCCAAAGCGGACATTGTCACACTTGGGCACAAAGGTCTGTTTTGAGCAGGCTCTTGTGATGGGCTGACACTGCCATGGGGGCCAGGACAGGGTGGAAGTGTGGGGAGGCCTCCGCTGAGCACGGACCAGCATGTGAGGGCTGTGAGTTCAGGGTCCCGCCCAGGCTGTCTCTCTGGCCTGCCTGCCTCTTAACATTCACCGCTGGGTTTTTGAGACAAGATTTTGTGCTGTAGCCACTGTCGGCCTCCACCTTGAACTTCACATC
Organism: Hydrochoerus hydrochaeris; assembly: GCA_004027455.1. Lineage (NCBI taxonomy): Eukaryota > Metazoa > Chordata > Mammalia > Rodentia > Hydrochaeridae > Hydrochoerus > Hydrochoerus hydrochaeris. The sequence continues at coordinate 1,027 of PVLA01007194.1, read as the reverse complement.
TGCCTGCCTCAGCCTGCTGAGGGTGAGGATTGGAGGAGCGTCTCACCATGCCCATCTCAGGGTGTCCCCTTCAGTGCAGGAGAGCAGGACGCTTCCTGCTGGCCCGGATTATTCAGCGGCCAGTTTGAGTTTGCCTGACTCGAGATAAAGAGCTTCAGATTTGAAAGGAGCTGTGACCACTGGCTTGACAGACGGGCATGGGGGGTGACCGGTCCAGAGGAGCTTCAGCCCTGTCCACCTGCTGTGTCTCACGAGCAGAGCGGCTGCAGGGCACAATGCTGTCCCTGGGTAGAGCCTGGGTGCTTCTTGGAGTTGAACAGAACCTGTCTCCAGAGGCCGTGGGGCCCACACAGAGCAAGTGGTGTGTCCAGGAGTTTCTCTCTGTTGGAAAACAGTTTGGTTTTTCCATAAGCTCACTGGGTCTTGGGTTTGTGGGACGGGATGTGCGCTGGGGACATTGATCCTCCTGGGAAGGTGTTTTCAGGCCCTAGAATCCAGGGTCCTTGTGCTCCAAGGAAATTGGGAAGCTGAGCCGGGGAGAGGAGGTTTTTGTCAGTGTAAAAACATCTGTGTTTTTTTGGTGCTACCTACCTATTTACTCCGTATCATCTACACACCCTACTTACTCTCTTTCTACCTGTTTATCATCCATCTAGCTACCTATCATCTATCTATCTACCCATGAGGGAAGGTCCTGCTGTCTTCCCCAGGCTGGTTTCTAACTCCTGGTGAAAGTGTCTAGACGCCCGCCGCATGTAGGAAGAAGTCAACAGACGCCATCTCATGCAATAGGCGAGGGGTTTTATTGTCCAAGCATGCGTGGGGTTCAATGAACACCCAGGAACAGAGAGCCACGAGGTGTGCCGGAGCATGGCTTTTAAAATTACCGAACAAAGGAAGGCAGGGCTTTGGCAAGCATGGTTACAGAAGCAGAAGGCATTGGTTAGTTTAAATGGCTTTCTACATTCATTGGAGGGGGCGTCTATAGGATGGTCTAGAGCTGGGCGGCGGAGGGTGCTTCCTAATA
>PVLA01007193.1:0-109506 GCA_004027455.1 Hydrochoerus hydrochaeris | reverse complement strand
TTTCTGTGGTCCCAGTTCCTACCTACCCCGCTTGCCCCAGTGAGTCCAAATGACCTACATCTCTTCTCCATCCTTCTCTTCTGAATCTCTGGTCTCCATGTCTACATTAGTTCTTCCCCTGACATTTCTTCTGTGACCTCTCACTCTCATAGGGACTTAAACTCAACATGTCCCAGGAACACAACCAGACCCTGTCCTCATTTCCCAGTTATTTCCATCTGGCCATGCGTAGGATGCTGAGGAGACAGCAGTGACAAGCAGGCGGGGTCCTGCCTGGGACTCGGTGGAGCTCACAACTGCCCCGTCTCCTGCTCTCCTCTTTGGTGTGAAGGTCGCCAACCCCTAGGGGTTGCCCAGGTGACACACCTGAGAGTCAACTGTCTTCTACCACATTCAACACTCTGAGGTGTCCTGTGGGTATTGCCTCTTAGGAACCTCTCGCCCCAGCTTCTCCTGGTTCTGTGACACCACTCTCACCTGTCACTTCGATGGAGGTGACAGGCAGCCTCATCCAGGAACCCATGTTTCTCCCATGTCTCACACAGCAATGAGTAACTTTAGACTTCCCTGCTTGAAACTCTTCCATGGCTCCCTGTTGGGCCTGGTGTGACATCCAGCGTCTTTACCTGCTTTCAGGGTGCTGAGGTTCAGTCTCCCGCCTCTGTCCCTGCCATCCCTCCAGGTCCTCCCTCTCTTCTCCTTCCCCATGCGTGGTTTGTTGACTTCTCTGTCCTCCCAACCTTTCCTGGACCCATTTCTTCTGCCTGGAAGGCTCTTCTGACTGTTCCCAAGTCCCTGGTTCTGCTCTCAGCTCAGCGTGACCATCTCACAGGTGCTTCCTTGCTTTCCTGCCATGGAACTGTCCCCTGCCTGGTCCTCTGTTCCGCCCCATTCCGAGCTCTCTCTAGCGGTCCCAAGGGGCTTGTAACAGGATGCCACAGAGTCCTGGGGCACCTTTTCTCCATGTGCACCCAAACTTCCTGGGGAAAACACTTTATAAAAACAATTTCCTGTGGATTCAGCATACTTCTTTCCAGATAAGACCTGGAACATACACAGTAATGCCTTAAAACCTGGAATTTTACTTTTAACTACCCAGGGTCACCTGGATCTGAAAATATTATATGAAAATTCGGGAAATAAGGAATGAATACACTTTAAACTACATGATGAAGTTGGGAGTCACCCTGCCCCATCCTGCCTGAAGTGTGACTTTTTGTGTTGAGCGTATCCATCCTGTATTTGCTACACCCATCAGTCACTGATAGCTGTCTTAGCTATCAGATTGATTGTCAGTGCGTGTGTCCAATTTATACTTATTTTACTTAACTATAGCCCCAGCAGCCAAGACCAGAAATTCTGAAATTTCAGGTATGCCAAAGAGAAGCCATAAAATGTTTCCTTCAACTGAAAAGGTGAGAGAAATATTTTTTTTTTAGAGCATATGGTCATAAGGGTTCTATGTTAGCATTAGCTATTGCTGTTAAACTCTTACTGCATCTAACTTATAAATTAAACTTCAGCAGGGGTTTATGGGTAGAGGAGCAGAAGTAGGTTGTAAAGGATCAGGTGCTCCTGGGTTCAGCATGCAGCAGGGCCTAGGGTCCGATCCTCCCTGGGTCGGGTCGGGCTACTGCACTTTAGTGAGTTCCCCCTGTGACTCTGAAGCCTGCTGTGCTGCTGCCATGAGTTCTGGGCCTCTGTATCAGAGGAGGATTTTAGAAAGAGGCTGTGCGGGTGAGACCCGAAGTCTCGCGATGCCCCAGGTGCGTCTCCCTCCCTGCTCTCTGTTGTCACTACACAGCTCAGGTTTCCAGTTCTCTCATGATGGCCTGACATATTGCACCAAAAGTGGGGAATTTTTTTTGACCACCAGCATGAGTGACCTGCCTCCTTCCTGTCCTGGGGTCTACACATAGATTACGCTGCATGGGCACCCTGCGGACACACAAGCCTCAGTGACAATAAAAACGCGGTGTCCCAAGTGACGGGGATGGAAGAGGTGCACGGAAGTCAGTGCATGCCTGCAAAGTCTGATTACGCCAAGGGCCTTTCCACCTGTGACATTCCCGCTCCTGTCTTTTTGAACAGCTGCATATGTCCTAGGCTGGCACAAAGAGCAAGTGTTATCCAAGCCAATGTCATTGGGCAGTTACATGGATGGCCCTGTGGATGCTTCCTTACTTTTATGAAATTCAGAATTATTTTGTGTGAAAAGCTCAAAGAATGCTCACCAGGAAGGGGGTCAGAACACATGAAGGTGTGCACACAGGGAAGCCTCCTGCAAGTGTAAATGCCCTCCCCATCTCCCTCTTGGCCAGCTTCATGTCCAACTTGGGAATCCAGAAGGCCAGCACCTCTCTGGCATGTTGTTGTCATCCTTGAGCCAGGATGGCTCTTTGGTAAAGTAGTCTACCTAATTAACATTTTCCTCACTTCACCCTTTTTCAAAGACTGAAAGGACACAAAGCATCATTTTCCATAGGAGGAAATCTAGAAATTTAGAATTGTCTTTTTTTTTCTTTTTCTGACCATCATCTGACCATCTGAGCAGTGATCCATCCAGGATCTTGGGTCTACTACTTACCAGGGAACAATCCACAACACCACCACAAACATCAGTGACGATCCTGGCATCAGACACTGGCCTGAGTTTTGGCTGACTCCTCTCTTGTTCCTCACATTATAATTATGTTTTTTTCTTTACAGATGGGGAAACTGAGGCTGAGTGGCATGAGTATATTTTGTGAGGATTCATTGGTGGGAAATGGCTAGAGGTAACAGAAGCAAGTATTTCACTGTCACTCTCTACCTCCATCATTTTGTTTTCTAAATTGCTATTACTTATGACTTAGAATGAGTAGATTGGATGCATGTGGATATAGTGGACAGTTAGGTAAGGCAGTGGGTGGAAAGGGCTTGATACCACACCTGGACATGGTGATTGTCCAGACATCCCATGTCTTGTTGGTGCATGGAACATTCTGGACCATTCCCTTCACCATAGTTGTTCCTGAAGTGGATGCAGACCCCAGCTTTGTCCTGCTGCATTTCCTGGTTAACTTCTCTGTGTCCTCCCACCTTGCTACAGGCTCTTTTCTGATTTACAAGTTCTACTTGGAGTAAATTTGTTCCTACCAAGTTTCTGGTCTTCACCTAGTTACCACGGGGGGCCTTGCCCTCTAGGTCTTGCCTCTACACCCTTCAGAAAGGTGTGGATGGAAAAATGCTTGGCAAGACACCAACCTCTTGAAGTCACTGAAGAGGTCAGTATTCTACAGGTACCTCTGAGGGGGACCAGCTCCCCAAGCTGCCCTGTGTCCTGCTGCCTCTTCCTGAGCAGCCTTAACTTTGTGGGTATTGCAGCGTTGGTTCTCTATCTTTCTTCATCACATCTTGGCCCTTGCTACTCTTTACCCAAGATAATCTGGCATTCTTTTGGATGGCTTCCTATATCTGGATTCTGGGTCAGGCATCAGCAAACTGCAGTCAGTGGTCGAATCCAGTCCCTTGCTGACTTTATGGTTCTCATGCTGAGAATATTTCTATAATTTTAAAGGATTGTGAAAAACAACCAAAGAATGAAAATAACAAAGGCCACCAAGACCATGATGCCTAGACTATTTCCTTTACCCATGGCTGAGCCCTCGTCACCATCTTCCTGTCCAACCCCAAAGACCCTACTCTACCCCCCTCCAAGGGTCCCACACCACGTCTCCAGTTAGCTCAAAAAATTTTATACCATTCTGTGTGCAAAGAAGGCCCCTGAAGCTGGTCTGCAAAGATCGGAATTCAAATCTCGGCCCTGCTATTTAGGAGCCATGTGACTCCACTGGGCCGATTTCCTCAAAAGCAGTGCTAACGTAAATCCATAGGTGTGCTTGTGGTCAAGAGACCCTGAGATATGCGAATGCACTCTTAATTTCAAGGAGCTCTTTAAAGGTAAAACATGCATGTTATAACCTGTTGTCCATGGGTCAGGGTCTGCTTTGAAGGATGTCCCCAGCTGTCCCTGGTTTCCTTTCAAGGCTCCTTTCTTAGGACACTCCCTGTGATCTCCAATGGTACAAGGCTTTGCTCCCCGCCCTGGCTGAAGTCTTGCCCCATGTCCTCCTCGATTTGAATCTTACCCGGTCCTCGAGGCTCCCTCCTTGCTACATCATGCCCTCTGCTATGCAGACCCTGGAGTCTAGGTGGGGACACGTGGAGATTGACAGGACCTCCTGATCTGAGGGTACTTGCTCCCAGGCCCAGAAAACATTAGCAATCTTAATCTTTGTCCCTGTCTCTAATCTTCTCCCTTTCTTTTTTCTTTCCAATGCCCTAACTTGAAACGCAGCCTGCTGTGCAGTAAAAATATTTTGGCTGTCTCCCTCTTTAAAACTTTCTAAAAATAAACAGAATCATCTCGCATGCGCAAATGATGGGCTTCACTGATTGCCTTCCAGGTGACAGAAATAAACCCCCGATGCCTGCCCCTCCTCAGAAGCAGCATTGGCCACTCTGAGCCCAGAAACCGTGACATGGAAACCACATTTGATCAGGAGCAAGTGCTCACTTTCTTAGCTGGCCATGTGAGCTGCTGCATTCCACCCGCTTATTTAGAGAAATTGGAAGGAACAATGTGACATCAATGAAAGTGGATGTGAATCATTCTTCTCTTTGGGGGTTTAAGATTTCCACGAGGAAATAAAAAGTTTTGAATGTCTTGCCTCTTTTAAACTCCTGGTTTCTTACCTGAGCTCTGATTTGCATTTCTTTCAGCCAAGGAAAAGCATCGTGGTATTCTGAGAAACCACTGCATGAGGAACCAGGTAGATGAGGTTCTAATTACCACCTGCCTCTAACCTCCTGTACATCACAGACTGTCTCTGAACCTCAGTCTCTTCACCAAAAAGAAAAAAGAAATGACGAGGTTTAATTAAATGACCTGTTCAACTTTTCATAGTTCTGAAATTCTGTGAACCATCTGCTGAAATTGTAATATGTAAGACATGCCACAGGTCTAGAAAGCAGACTTCCTTTCACTACTAATGTCACTGTTTTGTGGAGTAATGCACAGAGGTTTCAGAGAGTAAAATGCACCACGGGGGCGGGTGCTGGGGCTACAGCACAGGGCAGCACGTGTTTATTCAGTGCTCAGATGTTTACAACTGTCCACTGCACTGGGTGTTGTCCCTATTTTGCAGAAGATAAGGCTGAAGAAAACTGAAGTTGGACTTAACATCCAAACTCTCCCCTATCACATAAATCCACTGTACTCAAAAGGGCTCTAGAGTCATTAAGAATTTCCCCAGTAGGCCTTCAACTCGGTGATCCCTCAAACTGTTCTTAAGGGTGAAGAAGATATTATGGTGCTATTAAGTGAGATAGGCCTATCTCTGGTTGCAACTGTTTCAGTATGGCATTTAGTGGGTTATTTATTGGTGAGTTTACAGCTGAATGTGTCATTAGGAAATGGGTGCTGGTTGGAAGTGAGTTACTGGGGAAATGGCCTCAAAGGGTGTATTCTTGTCCTCGGTTCCTCTGTTCCCTTCCAGGGTTTCCTTACAGTCATGGGATGAGCAAGTTTTCTCCACCAGGTGTTTCCATCATGCTGTTTTTGCCTTGAAGATGTGACTTTGACTGAACCGCCAGAAGCCATGAGCCAAATAAACCTTTTTCCTTTAAATTATGGGTGGTGAGTATTTTGTCTTGGGAATAGGAACGTGACTAATACACAAACTATCAAAGGAAATTAAAACCAAAGAAAACTATGCACATCCACCAAAAAAAAAAAAAAAAAACACAAATGGATTTTCTGCAAAGGAATGAAGATCACATGGATATCAGATTTCTCCTCGGCAGGATGACTGGCCAGAGGAATAATTATCCAATACATTCAGAAAGAAATTTCCTTTATTACCATGAATGCATTGCTCACCCTAAGAGGTGCTTGAGAATAAAAAAAAAGACAGATAATAATAAAGATGTATGTAACACAACAAGTTGACCATAGGCTGCCTCTGAAGATCAGGGCCTCTTAGCACTGTGGTCAATAGATGATGGTTGGTGGATCTGATCTGGCTGCCCCCTGTTTTTGTATGACTTGTGGGATAAGAGTGGGTTTTATGTTTTTAAGTGACTGAAAAGAAATTAAAAGAAGAATAAATTTGCATGACACATAAAAATTATATAAAATTGAAATTTTAATGTTCACACATAGTATCGCATAGGAGCATAACACATGTCCATGTATTTTTGCGATTGTATACAGTGGTTCAGTGTAGGTTCACCTACAACAAACTTTCCTATTGTATACAGAGAGATGGTAAAAAATATAATTCTTAAGTTCTTATAAATAAAAACACTAAAACTCCAATTATTTAACAGAAAGAAAGAATGGGGTGGGGGGGGAACTTATAAAACAAAGCAAGCAGAGTAGTGGAAAAAATTGAATGAGAAGGAGGAAAAACCCCAGTTTCAAAATCCACTATGAAACTTGTTAAACTCACCCAGAGCAGACCTATGGAAATATGACAAAATGTTATTTTCAAGATACCTAGCTAAGTAAATACCTTCAAGGAATGAAAATTCTCACCTAAAGAAAACCAGTGTGGCAATATTGACATCCAGACAAGAGAATCAAAAGGAACAAAAGGGACATAGAAAGAGCTCCTTGTTGATAAAAGGACTCATGTGTAGGTTAGAAACTTGCAGGAGCCCATTAAATGAGGAAAAGCTGTTTTAGCTGACAGCCGTACAGAAACAGTCTAGGGTCTGGGTTTGGGCAACCTCTGCTTCAGGGCATCTTTAGACCATGAGGTAGGAGTTACTTCCGGTCAGGGATCGCAGGTTCCCTGCAAAGACAGAGACTGATGGGAGTGAGCAGGAGGAAGCAAACGCACAAGCAAGATTTGGGGTCCAGTTTGGAGAGCACGACCTCATCCAGGACAATCCATGTGATTCCTTCAGCAAGGTCAACAGGAAGCAGCAGCCAAGGTGCTTGGAACTCTGCTTTCTGATTCTCGGGACCAAGGCTCACCCCGCAGAAATGCTGAGGTTCAAGTTGTCGCTGACATTCATCAAAACACGAACTTGAGAGGCAGGTGGCGATGGAGCCTGAGCTGAGAAGGTTTTTGCAGGGCGGCAGACCTAGCTGGCAGGTGTGTCTCAGTTCTTCCCTCCTGGGCCATGTCTGTAGACACATCTTGCTCTCACTAGTGCACCTGGTTCCCTTGCTTCTTGGTTGCTTTGCTGTTGCTAATTTCTAATCACGCTGTGACCATGTCTTGTGTAAGGATGAGGCTGGCTTAGAACTTGATCAGGTTTTGTGCATCTGCCGTGCAGAGCTGGAGAGAGAGCCCCATCTCTGTGCATGGAGGTTTATGGGTCGGTGAGTCTCATGATGAACACATCTTTGTGAGTGGGAAGCAACATTTCAGTAGTGATTTTCAACCCTACTGTGTCTTTTCCTTATGTTAGGTCTACTTTGTTATTTCCCCGAGCTGAGTGCATTAATATTCATGGTGTGGGGACTAGTCCTTTTGTCCCCCTAACAATCTGTCAAATTTGTGGTTTGTTTATTGTTGTTTTTGTATTTTGGGAGTTATATTATTAGGTGTTGGAGAAAAAAATTTTTTTTCCCCATAAGCTCATCCATAATTCTTCCTTATTAACAGCAGCAGCAAGGCGCCCCTGGGAGCACCTCAGCTGAGCAGGGCTGGCCAGCATGCTGCCTTCAGGGCTTTCATGGAGTCCTTCTACCTGGTGGTCCTTTCGTGGTTAGCTGATCCATGACCAAGGGGTCCTTCTTTATGCTCCGTGACTTTTGTCTGGTACCCGATTTATGCCCTTGTGACCACTACTTTGGCACTGGGATCCTGACCTTATGTCATCCCACCATCCAGGGAAAACTTGGCCCAGAGCAACCTCTGGTTTCCCAGTGGATTTTGGAAAGTGCAAAATCAACACACTGCAGCAACTGGGAATAAATTCAGAGATGTGTTACTTGCAGATCCTGTGCCAGGAGAATGCGATGGATTGGGAGGACAGTTGTCCTTCCCTGATAAGGAGAGGAAGAGGTGGAGAATGTTGGGGGGACGGGGAGAGAGTGGGGGACAGGCAGTGTACACCAAGGAGTGGAGGGTCACACTAAATCAGCAAGTAAGCACCTGTGTCCCATTTAAAGGAACCCAGGGACGAGTGAGAGGCCAGTCTGCGGGTGGAAGGTGAGCCGCGAGTTCCATTTGGGTGTGGGTTCTGCCACCTCTGTGGTGTCCTTCTGCTAGAGAACCTAACATCAAGGTCGTGTCTCCCTCCTCTGTGAAGCAGAAGTTAGTAAGCATTCGAGAGCGTGTGAAGAAACTGGAAAGCTTGTGCACCGCTGATGGGACTAGAAAGCAGAATGGCCACTGTGGGAATCTGAACCAAGAGTTACCATTTCTAAGGTTCCCATTTTCGGCTGAAGACTCAGAAGAGCACAAGTGGGCAACAGCCTAAATGTTTATCAAGAGATCAATGAATAAACAAAAATGCAGCCTATCCTCTCAGTGGAATATTATGCAGGCTTTAAAAAGGGATGAAATTCTAACACATCTATACCACGGGTGACCTCGAGGACCTTGGGTCCCGTGATCTAAGCCACTTCTCAAAGGATAATTTCCAGGTGATTCCGCTCATATGAGATACCTAGAATAGGAAAGTTCAGACTGAAGGCGGAGCAGCCATTCCCAGGAGCAGGTGGAGAGGACAAAGGAGAATTAGCATTTAAAGGGCACCAGGTTTCAGTGTGGAGAAAGGAAAATGTTTGGAGGTGGATGATGGTAAAGGCCGGGTAACACTGTGAGTGTACGCAGCGCCATTCAGCTGGGCCCTTGGACATTACTACCATGGCGTTAGGCATCTCCTGTCATAACACAAACGGTAACTGAATGATCGGATGCCCAGTATCTTTACAGGCAGGATGCAGGCCAAAGTGATTGGACCAGGCTTCAAGGAAAGGACCGAGCTGGCCGGTGCTCATCTGTCCTGTCCAGTTCTTTTCTTTCTTCAGCCTGGGTTCGTTCTCCTGCTCCTACACTTCCCATGTAGCCCAGTGGGAGGTTAGCAGGTCCTACCTTCGCTGAGGGGTCCAGTCCGACCTTGGCATGAAGGACATATGGAGTGTTGACTGACCTGCTGTCCCTTTGTCAGGAAGTCCTCCTGGTGCTCCCGTTCATGGCGTGAGTTTCCTGGAGTGTGGCAGAAACAGCACTGCATTACAGAATTAGTGACAGCAGCTTCAGGGAGGTGATGGACTGACATGCAGCTCCAAGCCCAGTGCTGGGAGGTTCCTGCTCAGCGCGGGGTGGGCGGGCCAGCTGGAAGACCCCAGGCTCCCAGCCTACACTCCGCTTGTGCCCACTTCCTTGGGCCCTGCCCTGACGTCAGCCCACACCCACTGCACACCCATCTCCCCAGGTGAGGCGTTGTATGTCCAGGCAGGCAGCAGTAGCCCAGGTGGTCACCTCGCAGCAGCAGCAGCAAGGCTGAGATCCCATCTGGGTCTGCTCCTTCCATCCGAAGGGAAGGCAGATGCCCTTCTTAGGATCCTCTCCTGTCCCCCCATGGCGGGGCTCATGGGACCATCTCCTGCAGGGTGATGAAGCACTGAAGGACTGCACAACCCCAGGCCCATGCATCTTCCAGTGGGGATTTGCACTTGGCCCCAAAGGCTTCCCAATGAGTGTTGGTAGTAGGCTCCCTGACCAGCTCATTTCCCGAAAACCGGCCAGTCCTTCCCTGGCAGGTTCCAGAAGCCAGCAAAGAGGATGTGCCAGTTTTGTTCCTTCTTCAGGTTTCGATGCTTCTCACATAACAAAGCTGTCACTTCTTCTCTCCTTTCCCATTGCCTGAATATACCTTGTCATCCGAAACCTCCATAAATCATATATTCTCTTCATAAATGGTGAAATGAGCATTTATAGAAGAAAAGTAATTCTGCTCAGGGCACTGTGCTGGTGACGGGGAGTCCTGAGATAAAATAAACCAAGACTTGGGCCCCCAGAAGCTCATAATCTAGTGGAAAATGTAATATATAAACAGAGAGTGATAATAATATTTACTGGATGCTTACTCTTACACACATTGTTATTTATTCTTTTAAACACTGTCACCTCAATTAATCCCCAAAACAAACCACTGTCCATCTGAAGAGTGGCAATCGGTCCTGTTTTGGGGAAAAGGGGGTTGCAGGTTGGAGTCGGAGGCAGAGGCAGGCTGCTTCCCTGATCCAGAGATGGCAGTGCCACACCCCTGCAGTGGGTAATAAGGCCACTTATACTGGGGTGTGACGTTCACCATGCTGAACGGACTTGATGGAGCAGTCACCCCATGAAGGGTGGTGGGTTCAACTCTGATGGCGGCATTCTAAGGCAGCCTGCCTAGAGCTGGGGACAGAGTGCATGGAGTACTGTGTGGCACATCAGCACTCATCGGGGAGATAGAAGAGAGGCTGGAGGGGTGAGGACAGAGAATACAGAGCTCCACAGTCATGGTGAGCCCTGGCATGTTCTTGTGACTGCTGAAATTATAGCAAATCTAGGGGACAGGTGTGGTGCAAGGAGCAAGGGCATCTGTTGGAGGTGGGAAGCCAGTGGAGCCAGGACCCAAAGGTCTTGCAAGCCCTTCTCAGGGCTCTAGAACCTGTAGGAGCTGGGAGACATAGATATGCTTTACGTATCTTGCCCTGGGAGTAGCTATGCCATACCAGGTGCATAGTAGGTGCAGAGTTAGTGCCTGTAAAAGACATCTATTTGCTCAGAAATTGTCTCTTTTTTGTTTAGATTGTTCATTATCACAAAGAACTAAGCTGCAGTAAAATCCAACCATGTGTCTATTACATGGCCATGTCTGTTTTAGACCATTCACAGAATAATTATCAGGATGGCTAACAATGGATGATTTATTATAAATATCAGCTTTGCTGCTTGTTAATTCAGAACCAAAATATTTGCCTGTTTCCATCCCAAAGGGAAAAATCTGGTTAGTTTGTTCCCCATATTATAACTATGAAATTAAATTAAATGAACTGAATGAATTGCATGGGGGTAAATAAACTATTTAATTTAATTCACAGGATGAAGAATAATACTGAATACATCTATAGTTGGCTAAATAAACCAATTAACTATTTTCTATTTAGACAGTGCAAGCCAATAGTGCAGTCAGGACAAAAAGAAAAAAGAAAGGATGAAAGGAAAGAACGCGTCTTAATTAAGTATAATCCAAATGGGTCTTGGGCTGCTGCCCTGGTCTTCCAGATCTCTTGCCTTCTGGGTGGCTGGAGGTTGTCCTCACTTGTTTCTCTTGCTTTTCAGGTTTTTATCACAGATCTAAAGCAACAAGAGACTGAAGAGGATGGAGCTTTATTTCTCCAGCACATAACTAGAAACGACCAATTGTGTTCACATTCTCATGTGATAGGCAAGAATTCGGGATTTGGACTGAGCAGATTTAGGGTGACATTCTCGGTGCTCATGGCTACGGCTTCTAGGTGGGATCCTAACCTCAGCCTCCTCGCTGGAAGGAAAACTGTTATAGTTTTTATCTAGTTGTCCCCTGAGGAGGTTATGCATTCACAGGAGGGATCTATGGAGGTGGGTGGATCATGAGGGCGCTATTGCTAACTTGGGGTTAGAAGGAAGGACCTGAAGACGTGGTCACTGGGGTCATGACCCGGCAGGGTTTATCTTCTTCCCCAATCCTCCCTTCACTCTCTGCTTCCTGGAGCCCAGGACATGAACAGCTTTTCTGGACTTTGGCCATTCTACCATGATCTTTTGTCTTGGATTTGGCTGATTGTGGATTGTAACTGTGAGACCAAATTAAAATCCTCTTCTTTTAAGTTACTGGTGTTGGGTATTTTGTATCAGTAACCGAGACAGAACAGTCACAGTGACTCCTTTCAGTAATGGCAAGAGGATCATGCCAATGGGACAGCGACTGTACACAGGGCCCATGGGTGGGCACAGGCACAGTTGTCAGCTGCCTGAGGCACTGATCTGCCTTGGGTGATGGGTCATCTCTGCTCTGAGAGTCAGAGTGAAATTCCTTTATTCATCATTTCACCATTTCCTACTGTGTGCTTGGCTTATTTGCTGCAGGAGGAGGAGAGAATGACAGATGAACAGGACCCTAGGGTTCTCTCCAGAACCTATAGCCACTGTTTAGTCACAGAGGGGTGAACACAGCTAATAGAATTGGAGTTTGATAAAAATACACTGGAAAAGACAGTGCAGAGTTGAGCCAGACTTCAAAGTGTGTCATGACCTTGAGAAGTCCCTGACAGAAGTGGCTCTATTTTTTACTATACTTCAAGCCTAACAAAACTCTTCCCTGTCTGTTTCTGAAATCAATTGTTGTTACACAAGAAGTTGATTTTGTCTACTTTTGCTGATGTCCTGAGACTTTGTGGGAGGCTGAGATTCAAGGTGTTGGACTAATTAATCCAATGTGGAGGAAATTTCAAGGCAGCTCTGTCTTCAGACTGTAGCATGGACATTGCTTCCTGATTCTAGTAAGATGTACTGTGAGAAGTGGGAGTTTAAAACCAAGTTGAATAATTTGAAATATTTTGCTGGTGGCCAGAGAGGAAGTACCTATAGAATTGGGGCCTGTAAAATTTTGGCCCAGGATAGCCTTGCTGCTAGAAAATTAGTATTAAGTAGAAGCCAAGTACTTTGCCAGGAATCAGCAAGATTCATTCATTGCAGACTCAAGAGTTTAAAAGTGAAATAACAGTAGTTTGTGAAGAGAGTCTTAGAGTACCCTGCTCAGGAATGGTTTCCTACAGAAGTGGTATCCCAGGATTTCTTTCACAGTGCTTAGCTATTCATGTATTCAGAGGCCTCTGCAGCTATGATCCAAGAGGCTAAGGCTACTGCTCTAACTGGCGGCAATGTAATTGACTTGCTGTTAGAAGATAGGGTCTAGTCCTAAGGTGCAGGTGACTGAAGTCATGACCTGGAATGCTATGTATTCCTCCCAGCTCCTAAGTGATTTCTTTGCTTCCAGAAATTTAAAACATGAGAAGCTTTCCTCCACCTAGTCTCTCCTACCAGGTCTTTTTTCCTTGGAACTGCCAAGCCATGGACTGAAAACATGACCCCAAATACACCTCTCTTCTTTTAAGTTGTGGTATCAGGTACTGTGTCCCAAGGAGGAAAAAGTGATTACGACATCCTGTTTCAAGCTGACAAGAGGCCATATAGTGATGGTAGGGATGCAGAAAAGGGTGGAATAAGGAAAAATTTACAGACTAAATCTTAGAGAGTTCAGGGATATATGAGGTATGATAAAAAATATAGTCAGTGTTTAAATTTTTTTTTAAAAAAGTGTTACAGTACAAAATGTATTACATTGCCATTAATCCTCCTCAGAATATTGTCTCTTATTTTAAGAACACTTATCTGTCATTTTTGTCATGTTCCCAAGCCTCTTGGTGAATGTTTTTATAAGGTATGATCAAAAATACAGTGAATGCTGAGGCCAAGTGCCATCAGGAAGAAATTCACTTACCTTATTCCCCAGATCTGGTTTGCCCTCAGTGTCAAAATTACCACAAAAGCTAAGCATTTTGAGTCATTTCAGGACAGTGAGGTATCCACGGCAGCATAACTGTAGACCGGAACATGAGAAACTCTGGGACCATCCAAGGAAGTCTGCAACTGGTATTTTAAGTGTTGCCTGTTGGAACTGCCCCTGCCCCAATATATTTACTGAAGAGCTTCTTAATGTATTTTTTCTTCATTTTCTTTTGTTTCAAGCTAGGGAATGGCTTGCTTGGAATAGCTTTTTACTTTGAAACAGTCGCCAGTTCTGGGTGACGTCTAAGGTAGATCCTTGTCTACCTACCTTGTCTACCTACCTTGTTGTCTACCTCAGCTTCTGAGACCTCTTAACTCCCATCGGCCCCTGCTCCGGGCTCACCTGGCCACTTAGTCTTAACACTGCTGCATAGCAGGAGGCTGCTACTTTGATCCAGGGAACTGGCAGGCAAGATGCCTGGGCTGATTGGCACCTCTTCCCTCCTTGTCATGCTGAGGCCTCACACTGGACCCCGTGTGACAGGTGGGGATCGGTGTTGCTGGCTGAGACCAGGATCGTCTTCCCAGAACAAACCTCATCTTCTGCAGAGCGCCTGCTCAGGAGATGTTTGTTGCAGTCTGTGTGCTTTGTGACTTTGGGATGAGGAAACAGAAAAGCCCTTGTCATGTTGTTTTTCTGACTTTTTCTCTTTCCTTTAACACGAAGTATATAGTCACCCTCATTATCCTGAAGTTCAGCTTCGAGTAACATCAACTGCCATAGGCTCCTGTAGGTCTTTGTACAAAAGGGAAAAGAGTTTTTCTGAAGCCCTTGGATCTTGGAGGTGGCAGGGACTTATTTTTGACTGCTTGTCCAATCTTACATGCTTTCTGTGGCTGGAGTCACCACTCTCCTGGTTCTGTCTAAGAATTATTCAGCCTGGCTTTGAATATTTTCAAAAAAAGGAGAACTCATTCACTTCAGAACAAGCACAGACTGAAACAGAAATGCTTAACAAAGTGCTCTGTTAAATGGCACTAATGCCTTTATTCTTGTAACGTGTACAAATTCATCTCATGTAAGAAAATTTAGATTCTGAAATCTGACAGCCCATTCGTTCCTCCATATTATGAGCTCCTTAAAGACAGCAACTGGCCTTTTCTGTCCTCACATGAGCAGCTTACAGAAGAGTGGCTGGTGATGTTAACACTGCTAAAGCTGGCTAGAGATGGCAGGATGGAAGAAAGGCTGCTGGCTGGTTGGCTGGCTGGAAGGATGGATGGATGGATGGATAGATGGATGGATGGATGGATGGATGGATGGATGGATGGATGGATGGATGGATAGATGGATGGATGGATGAATGGATGGATGGATGGATGGATGGATAGATGGATGGATGGGTGGATGGATGGATGGATGGATGGATGGATGAATGGATGGATAGATGGATGCATGGATGCATGGATGGATGGATGGATGAATAGATGGATAGATGGATGCATGGATGCATGGATGGTTGATTTGGTTGACACTTTCGCTGCTGAATTATTGCTCTGTAATCTCATACAAATTACACACCCTTTCTGAATTTGATCTTCCTTATCTGAAAAATAGGCACTGCCATTATTATCTCCATTCATCTGCTATCCATCCATCCATCCATCCATCCATCCATCCATCCATCCATCCATCTGTCCATCCATCCATCCATCCATCCATCCATCCACTTGGTGACCTTTCTTATACAGCAGGCTTTGCACTAGATGTAGGACATTCAGTTGTGAAAAAAAAAAAAAGCAATAAAAGAAATGTTATGAGGTGCCTCGTATTGCAGGGATATCACCAGTTCTGGGTCAGGAGAGTGACAGGAGGGTCCCGGAATGTGGACCAGGCATCTAGGCACAGTATCTTCCACACATACACGTACAAGGCCTTTTATTTCCCTTTCCCCACTCACACACATGCCATCTTGTCAAGTACTGGAGACAATGACCAGATAGTGCTCAGCTTTTGCCCTTATGTGTCTATACCCAGGATGGAGGCAGAGGGCAAGAAAGGCATCACATGCTTGGCATGTGCCAGAAGTTGCCCTGCATTGTCATGGGTTAATGCCATAGCTCTTGCAGGTAGGCCCTGGCAAAGTCTCCTTGATGACGCCCATTCCTACCTCTTCTGCCTTTCTCTGTTCTTTACCCCTCTATGTTCTCTTGGTTTCCTGGTGAGTTACATTACTAAGTGGAGCATCCTCTCCCTGTCTTTCCAGGTCTGTCCACCTGCCCCCTTCACCCCCCCCACCCCCCTGTGAATCCTCCCCCTCCGGATCCAGCAGGACACAGGAGCTATGTCTCTCTTGCAGCCACCAGCCTTCCCCACAGGTCTTCATTCATCCTGTACTGGCTATTCCTGCATCATGGTGCTTCCATCTTCCATTCAGCAGTTCTTCTCCACCTACATAGCATCTCCTCCATGTACACCACATGCTACCTCAGCCAGCTTCAGAGGATCACTCACACCTATCCAGAATTCTGCCCGTGTCTCCATTTCAACTCTTAATGCACTAAGCTGTGTCAGTTTGCACACAGGACTGGTCGTCCCATCCTGTCTCAGAGCCAGGCAGGGCGAAGCAATATCCGCTTACACAGATACCACGCTTTGCTCGTGGCCATTGGCATATCAAAGACTTACAGAGCAGCCTGGTTGGGAACCAACTTTAAAGAAAGTTGGAAAAGGCTGCACCACACAGTGAAACCTGGGCATACTGAGGGGGACACAGGCCCACCTGGCATCTCACAGGGATGACACAGGGACATTCCCTGCTATTTGTTTTTCTAATGCCACAAAACAAAGCTATAATACATGGTTCTCCAAAAGGTCTTTGGTGAGTGTCCATTGAGTGCTTTTGGCTTTCTGGCCATCAATACTCTAGAGCAACACCCACCACTTCTTTCATCTTTCATCAAAGACAGATTCATGTTTGTTGAGTGATTCTCACATGCCTGGAGTTGACATAAACTACATTGCGTAATTAAAACATGTTAACTTTGCCCACCACTCTACATGAGAGATATTCTGTCACTGTATTCCAGGGTTTACAAAAAGGCTCCCAATCCATAAATAATCCAGCCAAGATCATGTAGTTTGTATCTTGTGAATCTGAGTTGATCCACCTCCAAGCCTTTGCTGTTTGTATTTAACTATTTACGAGTCACTAACTCACAGGGAGAATGGAAAATCTTAGAAGCCACCTGCTTTCTCCACTTCACAACCAGAGCAAGACCCTCTTAGTCTACTGTTGGCATGAGAGCAGTCTTTGTTTGTGCCGGTGCTGTACTCACGTTGTCCTTGCCACTGGTTCCCCAACCTTGTCTCCACCCTCACCACCCCCATTGTCTTCTCCATCCTCATCTCCAGTACTTTCAGCACTTTCAATCACGGTTCACATGCTGCGTTAATCACCCCCCATATCCAATGTCCACAGCTCAGAGAAGGAGAGTTTTAATGTGGCTTACAGGTTTGGGGGGGGTTCAGTCTATGGTTTGCTGACTCCAAGGCAGAAATAGAATAGCAAAAGGGTTTGGCTGAGAAAAGCTGCTCAACCCACAGCAGCCAGGAAGTAGAAAGAGATAAGGGAGAGATCAAAGAGAAGAATACACCCTTCCAAAATCACACTCCCAGTGACTCACCTTGGACTAGCACTGCCCTCCTAAGAGCACCTTTACCCAGGAACTCATCACTGGGCGAATCCAATGAGTACAGTACTCCAATGATCCAGTCCCATCTCTGAAAACCTGTCTTCTGAATGCATGAGACTTTGGGGGGGGCATTCTAGATCTAAGCCATTTCAGACAGGAACCCAGCTTGGCCTTGAGATGGCTCATTTTTCACTTGGTTTGACCAATGCTTTCCTTCAAAAGATCCATGACTCAATGAACTGTGTTTGGCAGAAAGGACTTTGGTAAGAGTCTCCATGGATTGGCCACCAGAGTGGCTCTGGCTACCCTCTTTGGGGATCCTTTAAGCTCCCTGTGTATGCCACAACTGTCCCTTCAATGTACTTGAAGTTATATAAGGCTTAGTAGGATCCCAAGTTGCTTACTTGTGAAATCTCTTTGGATGAGTGGGTTCCCAGGGAATGAAGGAGCTGTGCAAACCATGCAGTGACTCAGCTGATGGCGCTGAGAGAGGGATGGAGACCACTTAAGCTTGCACCATACAGGATGCATGGTGAATGCTTACATTTTAAAAATTTTATCATGGTAGAAGACATATTTCCATGAATCATTCTCAAAATATTCCTTCTTACTTTGAACACACTTCATCATTCTTGTCATTTTCTGAAGCAGTTCTGGAAGTCCTTTTTCATGAGTGTTTTTATAAAGTGTGCTAAAAAATATGGTTAGTGAAGCCACCAGGTGCTATCCAATGGGAAGGCAGGCTTGCCAAGACACCATGGAGTGTCCTTGTCTACTTTAGTCACCGGATCTGGCATCATGTGACTTCTAGCTCTTCCCCTCAGTCAAAAGGACAATGGAAGGTAAACATTCTTGAATAGATTAAGGACATCAAGATAGCTATGACAGTGCAAGTAAAGACACTCATGAAAGGAAACTTCTAGAACTGCTTCAGAAAGTGGCAGGAATGATGGGAGAGTACTTTGAGGATTAATGACAGTGTGTCTTCTACAGTAATAAATTTTAAAAATTTTAAGCATTTACCATAGCTTTTAATCACACTTCATGGACATGGAAAATAAGAAAAAACAATGAATCTATTCAAAAATAATTTAAGTGAGCTGAGAAATATGTGTTCCACTAAACAAGCTGTAGATATGAAACCCACCTGAAGAATACAGGTCTGTGTGTTGTTGGTGCAGTGTCACTGTGACACCAGTTGAGGTTTCAAAGAGACTGACGCGGAGTCAGTAAGAGTGGCAAGCAGTGAGCATGCTGCTTGGGAAAGAAGAGAGGCCGAGGCAGTGTCCAGCTCGCAGAAGTCCACAGGGTGGGCAGCAAGGCCAAGGCCAGGCGAGCTCAGGCTGCTGCTTCAGACCTGACCTTCCCTAGACAATGGCTTATATTTTAAGACAGATTTTTAATATATGGGGTTCATAGGAAGGTGAGTGCTTACTCTGATATTTTAATCAATACTGAAATGATCACGGATACTTTATCAGTTATTCTTCAAAGAAATTACACATCACATTTGTTATTTACATAATGACCCAACCACATTCAGTTTTAAAGGGAGTGAAATGTGAAGCTTTCTGGAGTAGAGATGGCATGCCAGGCAATTTCATCCACATCTCCCATCACCTTTGATATTTGTAGGCTAGATGGAGGTAGAAATACAGCTATACAATGAATTTAACCTTTTTTCTGTTTGTCATCACACATAACAACAATAGATAAGCTGATTTCAGCATACCAAATTTGGGGGGGGCTGGGTATAAAAATCGAGCTCTGTGATGCATGTCATATTCTCCTTGGGGACCTTGATGGCTTTTCTGAGGGAGAGACAGACAGTTCTGGCTGTCCCTGAAGTGTGCCATGTATTTTTTTGACAGACTACAGCAGAAGGAAACTGCGGTCCAGGAAGGCCACCAGCAGTTCTGAGGACACGTTCTAAACTGAAAGACCAAGGACAAAACTCGGAACTTCCTGTCTCGTGTGCTGTCTTCCTGATCCTCTTCCGAGTGGGCGGCTCGGAAGCTCTGTGCTTGGAAGAAGTGTCTTTGTGTCACCTTCTTCAAGGACGTCCAACAACTTCAGGTAATGTGGGGAAAGGGCATGTGTGTGTTTATACACACTTCATGCTTGTATATGCTTACAGGTCTGTAGTGATTCCCACATATGAGTTTAGACACACCTATGGATCAGCTCTCAGGTAACAACCAAGACCACAATTTCTCTCTAGGTGACATTGTTTTATAGCTCCATTTTTCCTAAGAAAAAAAAGAATTGACACAACTTTCAGTACACCTGTCTAATTTTATGAATATAATAACATACAAAGTAAGTCATTAATTATAGCAAAAACTATTAAAATATGGGATTCTGTAACTAAAATGAATCATTAAAGAAAATCAACCAGCTAGAGGCTCCCCTGCAGGCTACTGGTTGGGACACAGCTTGTAATCAGATCACTTTGGCTCAAAGTCTGATTGTGCTGTGCACTGACTGTGTGACCTTGGAAAAGTCCTTGTCCTTCCCTAGCCCTCATTGTGGTCACCTCATTGTGAAATGAGCCAGAAACCCAACCCTCATCATCCCTGTGCTGAAGATTGCAGGGGACGGACAGTGGGGCCATGTGGTATGGTGACTTGGGGCTCAGACTGGGTCTGCCATGTCTTATGTTATGGTTTATGCCTAGCTGTCCCCTCAAAGCCTCATATAATCAAGTGAAGTATGGGGAAAGGGGATTTATACCTATTGATGAGTCAGTTCCATTGATGAGTTTACAGCTAAATGTGTTTTTAGGAGGTCCAGAGCTGGTTGAAAGAGGTGGGTCACTGGGCAGGGGTTTGTCTCTCCTGCTCACCAAAAGACTCCAATCTCAGAACATGGCCACACATAGTAGTACATCATAGATGCTCATGAATGGATGGAAGCACCTTTGGGTGCACCCACTTCCTTCCTTCTCCTTTCTATAAGCATCCTGTCATTTCCTGCTAAGTGCATGAGTTCCGGAAGCAGTGCATTGTCACATGACTCCATCCCCGCTTCTGGTGGCTGGGGTGGAATCCTGGTCCATCCATTTAGGAGCTAAGTGGGCTGCTGCCAAAGAGTTCCACCTTTTGGACCACTCTCCACTCTGTTGTGGATCAGATCACAGTTTCCTCAGATACCTGGTGCCTCATCCAGCCAATGAGTTGCCCCAAAGGAGCAGTGATGAAGGTGGCATATAGGTGCCAAACTATCAAAGTGGGCGAGGCTGGTAAGAAAGGCTGTGTGTAGACACAAGTGGGATTGTCATGAGCACTCAGGCAGGCAGGGGTGTGGCAGGGAGTGGGCGTGGAGGGCTTGTGGCCAGCGTCTTCAGAAACCATGCCGGGGTGATGGTCAGTACAGTGATGGAGGACATGCAAGACACAGGGTACATGGAGGAGGCCACCAGCAACACCTGGGAAGAGTGCAGCGCATGGCCAGATGGAGCTGAGTGGGAAGGATTGTGTGTGTGTGTGTGGTGGGGGTGGCTAGGCCAGGGAGGCTTTTTAGATACCCCTGTGCACTGGGCTTCTCTCTCCTGCCTAGTTTCCTCCCATTCTTCCTTCCTCAGCAAAACTGTTGGGTGCTTAATGTGTCACCAGGTACTGCCTGGGGCAGCAGAGTCATACATGAGCTGGGACCAAGACCCCTGTTCCCAGAGAGCTGAGAGGCCAAGGCAAGGCAGTGTCAGGATGGTGGCCGTGGCAATCACTTAGTGCATAGATGAATATGTGTGTGTTGGCGAGAGTCATAGTCTAATAATTAAAAAATAAGTAGGACTAGGGGTGTAGCTCAGTGGTAGAGCAGCACATTCCTGATGCTTTGGGTTCTGTTTCCAGTACAAAAAATACAAGCACAAAATAATGATGATGAATAGAACTGTGGTAAATCTAAAGAAGTGTTCACTGTTCACTGTCATCTCAGTGAGTTGGAGGGTCATTTGAGGGGTACTGCTTTATGCTCCTCCTGAAGGCATCTTGGTTCATGTGATGCTTGTGGAGTGCTAGGGTGGTGTAGACAAGGATCTAAGAAGTGGCGGATCCCGGTATGGGTGCTCTTTCCATTGCATTTTTGCACAGAGAACTTTCCATTTAGGCACATCACTAGTTTTACTGATTCCCAATTACACCTGCACTGTCTTGAAAATCCCTCTTGCCTGAAATCTATTTGGAAAACATGATTGTATTAGTCACACTCCCCTCACTGGAATGAAATACCTGACACCTAACATTTAAAGGATGAGAGAGGTTTATTTGGCTTATGGTTTTTGGAGGGTTCAGTCCATGGTTGGCTAGCTTCCAGGCAAAAACAGCATGGTGGAAAGACAGGGAGGAGGAAGACAAAGCTCCTCAATCCATGGCAACCAGGAAGCAGCGAGAGAGGGGAGGAGCCAGGGGAAAGAATGTACCCTTCCAGGTCATGACTGCTTTGGCCAGGCCCACTGCTGTTCATGAGTCATCTGGGGGACATTTTAGATCTGAACCATAACAATGACACTGACAGTCCTCTACATTAGAATCATAAGGAAACAAAAGGGCAGCTGATGCTCTTGCTTCTTTTGAGTTTGAGATGTGTGGAAGCCTCAGATTCTACTCAAGAAAAATTTCTTGATTCAAATATTTTATTGTTGTTCTTTAAGGGAAGTAATAAGTGGATGGAGACCAGTGTTCTGCTGTCTTTCCTGTGAGTCTTCATGGAGCAATGAGTAGTAAGATCCAAGAGCCAGGGCAGGTCCCCAGTCACATGCTGTGGGGTCCTCAAGGGGATGTAGATGTGAGGGTATCCTCCCTGCCCACCTGCCCAGCCCTGAGAGGCAGTGATATTCATTATGTCCCAGAAAATCCCAGGTACCATGTGCCATCTGTGTGACAAACTTCCTGTCCAATGCCAAGGAGCTGCTGGGGCTTACGTGATCTGAGTCACCCTACACATTGCATAATTGCAAAATGCCACCACCTTCCATGGTCCCCATCTTCAGTGCTCAGCCTGTATCTGGATTCAGAAAAACCCCATGACATTTCGCACAAGGGGCAGAAACAAGGGTCCTTCACAAGACCCATGTGCCTGACTGAGTTTCCAGTACAAGGAGACTTGTGTCTGTCTTCATGCCAGCTCAGTCCTGCTGGCTGTCTCTCCTGTGTGTATCTCCACCCCTTGGCATCCTTACCTGGCTTCAGCTCACACTATCTTTAACAAGATCCCAGTCCAGGTAGGTGACGTCCTTCCAGCCATAATAGCACCTCTGTCCTTAAAGCTCAAAAGTATCTAAAAAGCGAACCATTTATTAACATGCATTCACTCAGTTCTTCATTCCCTAGGAATCAGTCGATAGCCATTCCGGTCTGCCGGGCTTTGTCTTGGGATCTTGGGGAGAGAGATAGATATGACCCTGTACTGTCTGTGAGATGTTCCTCGTCAAGTGCATGGCTCAGATGCAGATGGGGAAGCTTCAGTGCCGTGAGGAGCCTGCTGCCATGGAGGTAGTGAAGCCAGGTGTGCTGCCTGGAGGAGGTGACCTACCCAGCACAAAGAGCGAGCCCAGGATGGCCTGTCTGAGCAGTTGAGCAGGGGCTACACTCCAGGAGGCAGAGGAAGGAAGGCTGTGTGGGTAGCAAGGACAGCCACCTGGACAAAGAGATGGAGACAGGGGATCTGACTGCAGAGAGGTCTTCCAGGATGACCCGAGTCCCTCGTCCTGTATCTGTCACCATGGTGCTGAGGCTCCCAGGAATGATGGACAGTGAAGGGTTATGTGAGCGGCTCCCCCGCAGGCCCCTCGGGGCCGGATTCTAGGACCGTGATGCTATGAACAGCTGGGTGCCAGGTGGCTCAGGACCGCGGGCCCCTGCGTTCCTGGGTAAATTCAGAACAGCTGAGCATCCCTGGCCTTTTCTTCAAGGCGCATTGTCCATACAGGCGTCCCCTTGGCAGAGAAATCAACTTTCATTCTTGGGAGCTCTGGGGATTTGGGACAGTTCAGAAAGCCTGCCCCTTCCTCTCCTTCCATTCATTAATTATTGTCGTCAGGAACTTCTATTTATCAGGCATGGAGCACAGGTTTTGGGGAGAGATAGACCCACGTGGAATGTCCTCCATCTGATACGATTGGACTCCTAGAAGAGCGACCAGACCACGGATGTTAGTTAATTAGGAATTCGGAGGCTGCCATTCAAAGATGGTTGATACACAGCTCTAAGCATTATTATCTCCCCAGCCAACTGAGCAGTTGGCCGCCTCCCTGCCAAGCCACCCGCCCCTGGGAGGGGAGCTGCTCCCTCGCACTGTGACAGCGTCTGATTCTCACAGGCCAAGCTCTGCCAGGCAGCCTGGCTGGCCCTGCGCAGTGTGATGTGCATGGGCTGGAGCCCCATTCCCTAAAGCCTCAAGCTCCTTCCCCGTGCAAGGGGGCAACACCAGGACCCCCACCTGCATTGCCAGCGCAGGGAGGAGGTCACAGCACTGAAGACCCTGCCCTCCAGCTGCAGAATCACCTGCACGTGGGGGCGGCATCTAACACACTGGAGCGGGGTGGGGGGGCTGGAAGTCACTCCTGCATGATTCCTTTCTCCTTGGGATCATGTTGCCCTGTGGTTCCCTGGGGGCTTCAGAGAGGCCCACAAGGTAAATGCACCTTAGAGAGTCATTCTACAAAGATCCCGCTCACAGGGTTCAGTCACTTGCTCTGAGCAGCTCAAAATCCATTTTGTGGTGGATTAAAAGTACCCTGTTGTCGCTTCAGACTCACGGGTGAATCTGGCCACATGCTTTCCAGGGGCCTCTTTTTGCACACGGATTTAAGCAAAGGAAATTGGAGAGAGGGTGAGAGGCATTTGGGGGCCTTGGAAACTTGTGATGGGAGAATAAAGGGGAAAAGGAAAAGGGAATTCCTAAAACTGGGGCTGAGCAAACAACATTCGTGTTTTCCTCTGTCAGTGTCTAGAAACAGCCCGGAAATGGAACACCAGACATCTTTAAGGAAAGTTAGCGAAGACGGTGATAAGGTTCGGTCTCAGGCCTTTTGGCAGGGAGAGAAGGGTTGTTTCACTCTGCTCTCTGCTGAGCTCGGATGAGTGCTCGCAGCATGCCCTGCCCACCCCTGATGCAGTCGGCAGAGGTTGCTCTGCGTCTGTGCCTGGCCAATATTCCATCGGTAGAGGCTGAGACAGGGGCTGGAGAGGAGACGCTGGCTGCCCTGGAGGGGCAGAGCACTGCCTGTGGGGAGGCTGTGCTGGGCTCTGCAGCCCCTGTTAGGGGAGAGTGGGCCCTTCCGCTCTGGCCACATCTGTGCCGAGAGCTCTGCATGAATACTGTTGCACTGTGTATCATTTCTCTTCTCTGGGGCTCACCTGTCACCCTTTCTGGGCTCTGATTCACTTCCTGGCACCTCTGAGGCCCCCAGTAGGTCTTTGCTGATGGAATAAATGAGCACCTAGAATGCCCAGAGCCTGTAGGCTGCATGGCAGAACACAAAGCTTTTCACATCGCTTCTCCTAACTTGACTTTCACAAAGCAGGTGGGGAAGATAGGGACGGATCGTCTCCAGGCAACCACGGGAGAGGCAAAATACACTCAAAGACAAAACGCGGATGCCTGCTCAAGGTGACCTGGTCCCGAGGCTCCAGCCTTGTGCAAAGAAGAAGGGCAGCTGAGGGCCCCACGCTGAAGGTTGCCACAGACTTGGCCAGGAGTCCAGCCCACCCTGCCTCCCGTCTCCTCCCCAGGAGCCACCATGTGGCCTTGAGTTTCATGCAAACAGGTAGCCCAGCCAATATCTGGTCTCCCTGGAACTGCCTGCTCCTTGTCCATCCCCCCCACACCTGGTCTGGGGGTGTCCACTGAGGCAGCTGCAACAGGAGGCAGCTTACACTCCCCCCACTTTCCCAAGAACATTTGACACTCTGGCCAGATCCAAGGGCCTCCCTGCCACCAGGCCCCACGAGGGAGGCCACGGGAAGATATTGGCCCGCAGCCACATGGGCCCATCCTGCTGGACCCTGGCTCATCTGGCCCAGCTGTGCATGAGCTTTAGAACTAATCCTCAAAAATGTCCCTTTCAGCTTTGATTAGCTGCTGGTGACATCATAGGAATTCAGGGAAGTGATTTTGTTGCCTGGTCTGTTATATATGTCTTTGATTAATAAATGTTGGGCAATCAAATTAATTATGTCTGTGAAAGTATGAATTGGTTGGCAAAAGAGTTTGACAATCAGAAGTTTAGTCAACTGAGACCTGGTAAGAGCGGGAACCTGCAGTGCACGTACAAGGAGATGAAGAGCTGGGAGGTGAGCTGCTTCTCTGAATCAATAGCCAAACTCGAGTTATGTGGCCCAGTTCACACAGTTCCTTTCACATCACACTGATGAGCCCTCTTCCAAGCAGGCACAAGATTTTTATAACGCAGTGCTTCTCCAAAAGACACCAGTGAGATTAGACGACATATATGTGCAGATGAATGCATGCACGTATTTACAGAAGCCAAGCAAGAGGCTCATCGGGAAGGTTTCCACCCATCACATGAAGATGTTGCATTGGTTTCCTGCAGCAGCAGTGACAACTGAAATGGCTGGAACAACAGAAGTTTATTCTTTCAGAGTTCCTTAGGCCAGAAGTTTGAATCAAGGTGTCAGTCAGTTCTCTGAAGAACTGCACAAAAGAATCTTCTCCAGGCCCTTCCTGTGGCTTCTTTTGCCACCAATCTTTGCCATCCCTTGGTTAGTAGAAGCATCCCTCTGGTCTCAGGCTTTCTCTTCATACGGTGGCCTGTGTGTGTGTGGGGGGTTGTATCCAAATTACCACTTTTATGAGGACACTGGTCATGTTGGAAGAGAAGCCATGGTAAAGAATGATCACTTCTTTGGGGACACTGTTTGGTAGTAAGAACACATTTTAATATATTGCAGTTAGGACTTCAGCACACTAAGTTTTGGAGGGAACACAATTCATTCCATGTCAGACGTCTTTAAGAAAAGACCATTTGATATAATAATGTCAGTGTTGTTGGGACTTCTCTGTACATCTTTCACTTGCTCAAGTTGATTTCTCTCACCCGGCATGAGTTTCTTCACCTCAGAAATGGACTGAAGGATAATCATAGGAAGAGAAGTAAAGGCTTTAATCAGTCCAGCAAGGTGACAAGTTGAGGCCTTGACCAGGTTCACTCCGAGGAACCGGAAAGGCTGTATGGGTTCATGGCATCCGACGCCAAGCTAGCTGCTGCACTTTCCGAGCGGTCTTCCCATCTTTAGTACGTTTTCTGTATGTAGAAATATTTCCTGCCCTACGCAGTAACAAAGATATCACAAAGAACAGCGGCCCTAGAAGAGATGCAGGAGATCAGAGTTGTAGAGTCACATCGGCCTCTACTTAGCACAGGTATTGAAGTGCTGCTAGGCCCGATGAAACGTGTGTATTTTGGTGTGTATTATATATCAAAAACCTTAATTATTTTATTAATTGGGAAATGATAAACTTGAATGACTGACAGAGTCCTCCAAAGCACAGTCTAGCTTTGTGCTGTTTGTAAGACACTTATCTAGAAATAAAATGATTCAAAAGTTTGAAAGTGAGAATAGCAAAAATATATGAGACAAATACTGATCAAAAGAGGAGCATTCCACGTGAGTATCAAAAACACATTTCAAACCAAAAATTGTTACTAGAGACTTGAGAGTTGTTATTTATAGTGAAAATATTAGAACAGATAATAATCATAAGTCTTAATGCAGCCAAAAACATAATCTCAAAAAATATAAGGAAAAACAAGCAGAGTTGTAAAAAGAAATTAGAAAATCTACAGAGTAACATAATTAAAAAGACTTCTGTTGAAACTATTATAGAGGATATCTTAAAACTTAGTAAAATGGAAAACATTTGAGCACTATTTTGAAGCTATTAGGTTATATAATTTCCCCCAAAGTGCAGAAAATATTCTTTCTTAAAGAATAAACATGTACAATTTACTGACCAAGAAATCATCCGAAAGTGTCAACCAATGCTGACAAATTTTATCAAATACACCATGATTACTAACACATCACAAGAAAATCAGAGATCAATCAGATAATGCTACCTCCTACCATAAGCTTAGATGATAAGAAAAAGGTAATCTTCAATAAAATACAACTAATAAATTATTTAAAAATAAGTAACAAAATGAATACCTATGAAAGTTTGGTAAAAGTAAAACATTTTAGATGGGAATTTGTAGTATTACTTAGGTGGGGATTTGTAACTTTGGAGGCATATGTAAGAAAACATAAAAAGTATAGAAATTAATTAAATAAGCACTCAACTTGATAAATTGACCAAAGGACAATATAGTGAACTCCAAGAAAGTAAAAAAAAATTATAATAAAGAACCAATAATATAAAAAATTGGAAAGAATCATTGAAATGAGAGTTATTTAAAAGATGATTACATTAGAAAAATTTCTGGTCAGATTAAAGAAAGAAGAAAAGGCAAAAATAAAAGCAGTAGAGGAAAAAATTTTCAACAGGTGGTTAGAGATTTATTCCAGTTAAAATGACAATTTAGATGAAATATATAATGAGTGAAAAATGTGTTTAGAATTGAAGTAAAAAGAAAAAAATCTGAATAAGCCAATTGCCATAAAAAGCAAACTTAAAAATTACAAATTTTATCAGTTGTATTTCCTCTAGAAAGATTCCAGACCTTGACTATTTTATTACAAGTCTATCAAGATCCAAATAAATTATATTTATTCCCAATTTTTTTCTGACTAGAAAGAAAGAGAGAAAACTATTCAGAGTTTTCAATACCAGTGTCAGCTTGACTTCCAAAGCTGGTGAAGGACAAGTCATTTCACTGACACTGAGGCAAAAATCATAAATTACATGTTAATATATCTAATTTGAATGTGTTAAAAACCATTTTATGCTAGATTTGCCCCACAAATGAAGTTTTTTGAACTCCATAAAGTCTAATAAAATGTGTCACAGTAGCAGTAAAGAAGAAAAATCAGCTCAACTGACAAAGAAAAACAAATCAATAAAATTCAATCTATGTTTATTAAAAAACTCTTGATAAACTAAAAAAACTAAAAAAAAGAGGGATGTCTGCCATCAAGAGAAACCATAAAAAGTCGCTATAAATTTCAGAACACTGAAATAATACACAATGTGGTATCTAACAAATGAAAATTAAATTAGAAATCAATAAAAGAAAATATGGGCTGGGGATGCAGCTGAGTGGTAGAAACTTTTCTTCCATGCACAAAGCCCTTGGTTTGATCTCCAGCACCACAAGGAACAAACAAATGAATGAAAATAGGCAGAAAGATAGCCAAATACTGGAAAATCAATTACTTTTTAAATGAATCAGAGAACAGTTGCAGTAAAACTTAGCAAATATCATAGATCTTATGAAAACGAAGTGATGTCATGTGGAACTGTGCGGGTGTATTAGTCAGCTATTTGTCACTGGGACATAATACCTAACACACACAGTTTAAAGGAAGAGATGTGCAGTATGACTCACTGTTTCAGCGAGCTCAGTCCATGGTTGGCCAACTCTCAGGCAAGAACATCATGGTGGAGCTATAGGAAGTGGCAAAAATGTTGCGTTCCTGGCAGCCAGGAACAGAGAGCGCCACAGATGAAGGGCCCAGGACCACAGGTAGGACTGTGTCTGTCTGCATGACCCACCCACACACCCTCAGAGTGTGCTTCGCTAGTTCTCTCACTGGCTCCCAAAGCGACCAACTTGATATCATCAAGCTTAACCATTTTAGTAGGATACAGCTGAAGTAACTCCTTGAGGGAAATGTTTAGCATAGAACGCTTAACAGGATGAAAAGGAGTACATCCAATCAGTGCACTAACTTTGCGGAGAAGAAATTTGGCGGAGGAAGATGAGCCAACTCTGAACAATCAGAAGAAGAAAATAATAAATATGAACACAGAGTTCAATGACGTGGGAAGAAGAACAGCAGTAGGTAAAAAATCGAGGAAGCAAAATCTGGGTTTCGCTGTTGTTGTTGTGGAATAGCCCTAACACTGATGATCCCTAGATTACAAAAGCATGGGGAAGACACCACTGCCCTTATCAGGAATGAAAGAAGGAACAATTTTGACAGTGCCAAAAAATAACAAAACCACAATGATGAAATATCAGGAATAACTTTATGCCAACCATTTTAGCAGCACATGAAATGCACAAAAGTCAATGAAACACATAAGTACTAAAGTAAGAAGAAAACCTAGCATCCTTTCACTGATTATATAAATCAAGTTTGTATTTAAAGTGCCCACCCTCAACTCTCAGCCCAAATGCTTTACTTGCAAATTCTACCCAGTAGATGATACTTAGCCAATTCTGAGAGAATTCTTTCAGAATAAGTGAGAAGGACGAATCCTTCCTAATTTATCTTATGAGATTTGAATACTGTGCACTATAACCGAAGATATGTTTAAGGAACAATAGCGAACAATATCCCTCCAGAACATGGACATAATTATGTGCAAGAAAAAGCTTTGCAAATCCAGTCTGAAAGCGCACACACTACCATGGTTTGGATATAGGACAAGTGCCTCTAAAGACCTCATGTGTTAAAATTTAATCCCCATTATGGAGTATTAAGAGGGTGGAAACTTAACATGAACATAATGTTTAGAATTTGAGTCCAGTGGAAGTGATTGGGACTTGATAAGCTCAAGTAGGTCATTAGAGTGCAGCCCCAATATTGAATCCTAGTAGCTTTGCAAGAACACAGAGGCCAGGCACATATGTGTGCATGTATGTGCTCCCCAGCTCCTGCCGCATGATGTCTGTGGTACTTCAGGACCCTACCATCAAGCAGACTATCGCCACCATTGTTTGAGGTTTTATTGAACCAAAACAAACTTCTTTTCTTTATTAAGTAGGCTGCAAGTGTTTCATTATAGTAACAAAAAATGGATTAACACACAAAAAAGTCATAATGCATCACCAAAGAACCTGTTCCCAAGAACGTAAGTTTAGTTTAACACTTCTAAAATCAACCAGTGCAGTTTGTAACAACAGCAAGCTGGAAACATTCCACTAGATACAGAAATTTCTTTTCTTAACTCAATACCCACTAATGGTATAAACCCTTTGCAAACTAGCAATGGTTTGCAAGCTTATCAGCCTTCTCAAGAGACTCTAGCAAGAGATGGACTAGAGGTCTGTGTTCACTGTAGTTTAATACCACCCTGTGCGGTCAGGCGGGAAGACGTCTATAAAGGGACTCTAACTGGAGGAAAAGAAGTGAAATTGTTTTCATTTACAGAAAGATTACAGTCTAACTGAGATTCCATCTCACTCCAGAATGAATGGCTGCCATCAAGAAATCAACCAATAACAAATGCTGGCAGGGCTGTGTGGAAAAAGGAACCCTTCTCCACTGTTGGTGGGAATGTAGACTGGCGCAGCCACTGTGGAAATCAGTGTGGAGATTCCTCAAAAAACTAGGATAAGGGTCCCATTCAACCCAGCTATTCCCCTTCTGGGTATCTTCCCAAAAGATTTAAAAACAACATACCACACCAATATATGTGCACCTATACAGCAGCACAATTTGTAATAGCCAGATCTTGGAAACAACCTAAATGCCCATCAGCTGAGGAATGGACAAAAAAGATGTGGCATTTTCATACAGTGGAGTATTACTCAGCTGTAAAGAAGGATAAATTTGAGACTTTTTTAGGTAAATGGATGCAACTTGAAACCATACTCATAAGTGAAATAAATCAGACCCACACATGTAAACATTGTATTGTCACTGTAGTGTGAAAAAAAACCTGAAAGTAGTAAGATCTCAAATATACAATAGATATTGTGAAAATGAAAGGGAAAGAAAGTGTTCAAAAATAAAGAACAACTGGGATAGGGGAAAGGAGAAAAGAGAGAAGGGAAAAGATTATACATACATAGGTATACATATGTATATGTGAGTATGTATATATATGCATATGAATATATACAAGATAGAAACTATACTAGTAATCTTTGTAAATTCATTAAAAAGAGCAGTTTGTGTTTTCATAGTTTGCTTGTTTGGCCATTTCTTTTATGTCTAAATTTTGTAACCTGAATAACTACTTCTAAGATAACAATATGCAATATATCAGCTAGTGTTAATTTGCTACTCTTTTTGAAGTTCTATATCATTTCTATCCTCTTTTGTTTTGTTTTAGAATACAACATAAAAACAAAAAAGAAAGATGACATTCTATGTGAGAAATTCTATCCAAAATATTCTTTGAATTCTGTAACTTACGAGTTTAATAAAGCCAGATCATCAAAAGCCATTACATAAAAATCAAATGCACTTCCCACACTAGCCATGGACAGCTAAACATTAAAATTTAAATGATGCCATTTATCAGAACTTCAGAAATGTGAAATACATATGTTGAATTTCACAGAATACTTACAAGATCTCTATACTAAAACCCAGAGAACATTTCTGATTAAAGTTGAAGTCTCAGTTAATGGAGAGATAAAATGTGCAGTGGATTAGAAGGGTAATGCTCAGTTCAATATTGTTCAACTATTGACTGAATAAAATTCCAGTGAAAATCTCTGAATTTTTAAATTAGCAAGCTGAGCTTAAATTTTATATTGAAATACAAAATACTTCAAAAACTCTTGGAGACTTCCAGTACCTCACTTTAGACATGAGACGTGAATTCAAGCTGCCCCCGTCAACCCATGGAAACGGCATAGCAGATCAGTGGGAAATAACAGAAAGTGGGAAAACAGACCCTTGCCTATGTGGCCAACTGAACTTCAGCAAAGCTGCCTAAGTAACTCAAAAAGGAAATAATAGTCTTTTCAACAATTGTACTTAAACAATTAAATGTCCGGCTTAAAAACAATGAAGCTGAACCCTTATCTCACACTACACAAATAATGAGTTTGGAATGAATCACACATCTAAATACAAGAGTCATTAAAAATAAAGCTCATAGCCGAAAACAAAACAAAACCTAGGAAAAAGTAGCTATGACCTTGAAGTAGGCAAACATTTCTAAAAACACACAAAACAAACGTACAAAGGGAAAAAGCATAAATTGAGCTTCATAAAAATTTTTAAAAAAACTTTGTGCTTTATGGGATGATGATAAGGAAATAAAAAGAATGGCAGGAAATATTTGTAAAATAGATATATGTCAAACAGTTGGTATTCAGAATATTCAGAATATATAGAATACTCCCACTACCACAAGAAAGAGGATAACCCAAGTTTTAAAATTTCTCAAAATTCGAGCAGACATTTGGGCAGAGAAGATACAGGAAAATCATATGTCTTTAAGAAAATGTAAGCTTATATGATAACTGAAAAAAACCAGTGCCTACTGTTAGAATGACTACATTTAAAATGAACCACTATATCAAGCATTAAAGCGTTAAAGATGCAGAGAAATTGCAACACGCATGCAAGGCTGCTAGGAGTTTGACAAGGTGCAGCCATTTGAAACCCTTCCTATGGACTTCTGTAATGTGACCATGAATCATAATGGAGTAAGAGCTGCCCAGCAGATCAGTAAAGTGCTGGTCCAGTTCGGTCTGTGGGTGATTGACATGGAGGCCAGCAAACTGAGAGAGGAAGACCCACCCCTGATGCAGGTGACACTAACCAATAGGCTTACAGCCTGGGTGGAACAGCACGTCTTCTCTGTTGGCTCCAGATTCTTCCTTCCAGTGCAGACCTGAGCTGGCACCCCGCGTGAGCTCCTATCCATGCGCAATTTCCTGACCTTGCCTTGGTGCCACATTCTTCATCCCTCTGGTTCTGTGGCTTCCACCATCTTGAGCCCGACAGCTACCAGACCCTCCAGCTCTCCACACGCGGCTGGTGATTGTGACTCTTCAGCTTGGACAGCCTCGAGGACTCTCTCTCTTCTGACCCTGTGATGTAACTAATGAATCTCCTTGGGTAATCATGCATGCAGGTACTACTGCCTCTGTTGCTGCTGAAGCCCTAGCTAGTACGACTTACGCTGCTGTCACCCACCCTGATAAATCGTGGGTACCCAACGTGCATGACTGTGAAGGCATAAAAACCAAATCCCTGCTCGGCATACCGGCTGTTTCACTCTTGAAAAATACCAAGTACACAAGGATCCCTCATACCATTTTTTTAAAGTGGAAGATGATAACCCCAAAGGAAAGATGCAACCCCTTTTCCTCAGGGAGAAGCTGAGACCAAGGTTCTCCTACACAGACTTTAAGGTAGCTTGTCTTTTGAGTCTTTCTACAAAATCTCGTTGCTCCTGTACAACTTAGTAAGCTTTTCTCCTCAAAGGATGGAGGAAAGGCTTTGTCTCTCCCATGATCTGTATCTTAATAGCTTGGGAGCTTTATTCATGAGTAGGGGTAAAAAAACTGAGAACAACACAAATGTGTGTCCACTGCGGAGTGAATTAAATATATTGTGCAGTTGTGCCATGGAATATTACTCTGCACTGAAGAGGAACATGCTCTACTGTGAGCAACATGGATGAGATGAATCTCTAAACATTAGGATAAGTGAAAACAGTTATCACACTCTGTATGATTCTACTATAAGAAATTTTTCAAAAAAATTGTAAGGATAGGAAGATGAGTGGTTGCTGAGGGTTGGAGGTTAGAGAATCAACTACAGGAGAGACAGGAAATATTCTGGGGTGAGGGATATATACTATGCCATGTTGTGATTATGTGTATTTATCAAAATTTTTTTATCATATTACACATGTAAAGGTGGTGTGCAATTTTATGCAAACTATATCTCAATAAAGCTAAATTTTAAAAAAATATGACTTAGTCAAAAGACGCAATATAATCGCAGCACATTTACCTAGCTAGGGGCAATGCACTGGGGACACGATCTATGTTTTTGCCCTATGATGTCGTAAGGAAGATGTAAGCAGAGAAGAAGAAAAGCAGGCGGAAGTCATGAGAGATGCAAATAAAATAGCACTGAGATTCCGCCTCACCCTAGAAAGAATGTCCATCATCAAGAAATCAACTAATAACCAATGCTGGCCAGGCTGTGGGAAAAGGGGCCCGTCCACACCGTTGGGGATGAAAACTAGTGCAGCACCAAAGAATGCAGGTGTGTTCTGTGCATGCCGCGACTCCCTGCAAGGAATGTAGCATCGCTGCTGCAAACATGGCCTAGTGAAAAATAAATCTGAAACAAAGAATGCGAGCAGCACATCACTGGAAAGGACAGTGGACACATTTCACGAGGGTTCAGAAAAATGCAAAGCCGAACGCTCCAGCCTGCACCGAATTCCATGGGAGTTACACAAGGGCAAGGGTAGCATTAGGCCTGGAGTGCCACCATGGCAGGCTGCGCTGTCTCATTCCCTGCCCCAGAAGGGGCGTAGATGGGCAGATTCACGAGCTTCTCCTTCAGGCTTCTTGGTGGCCACAGGGCAGATTTGATCCTAAGCAATCACACAGTGACTTTGAACCCTGAGCAGGCTTCCTCCCTGCTTAGCTATGGGTCCAGGTGGGAATCTAGCTCTCTTGTTAGCTGTTTTCCCCTGCAGGGCACAGGCCAAGACTTGGACGCAGGGCTCTGCTCCGGGGCAGAACAGTGCCAGAGGAGGAAGGGACTCCACAGAAGACAGGAACAAAGACGGCAGTAGTGGCATCAGTGAGTGTGGAGGGGTGGGTGACAGGGGTGACGGGCAGAGCTCCATGCTGCTGGTGACCGGTGCAGCTCAGAGGGGCCCCAGGCACACCCGTCTACCCGTCCAGTGGAAAGATAGGCCAGCCTGGCTTCTTCCCAACTACCTTTTCCCTCAGCCTGTTTCTTCAGACTTCCTGTCTGTTTCCCATCAATCGATCAACATCTTTCTAATTAAATCCTTTCCTGCTTAATTTAATGAGAGTCAGTTTCTGTTGTTGGCAACCGAGACCCCCGACGATTTCAGAGGCGCGGTGTTACAACGAGCGAGTCTGAGCCGCGCGTATTGACGTGATGCATAAGGCGTGGTGCCTTCTTGGTCATTTTAAACACAGCAAAGACTACTGTGGTTATTCAGGAATAGAAGATATGGAGGGTCAGTGCTAAAAATCTGGGTGGGAAGGACACACAACTTTTAAAATATTTTTTGTTTGTTTTGTCTTTTGGAGACAGGGTCTACCTATGTAGTTCTGGCTGGATTTGAACTCACTTTGTACCCAGGCTGGCCTTGAACTCAGAGTAATCCTCCTGTCTCTGCCTCCTGAGTGCTGGGATGACAGGCATGTACCCAATGTCTGAAAGGGCTCACAACTTCTTAATGCTAACAATTCCAGGGGAAAAAGAGGAGGGGGTAAACATCAAGGAGAAGTCAACATGACTTTTGATGTGTTTGTTAAAGAAATAAGATGGCGATCCACTTGGGTATTGGCTTATTTTTTATGGTTGGATGTGATGATTGTGTTCAATTCTAGGCTTATTTGACATATCTTATGATTATTAAAAGGGTAGACATCTGTTTCTCCCTCCTGCTTTCCTTGGGGTGACACTGGGCACAGCAATAGCCCTCCAGGGCCTCTGGATTTTTGAGAGATACAGTTCGAATCCGTTTGCCACAGGGAAGGACCTGCTTCCTCTTTTGGAAAATGTGATTGGGTTAGATTCACCATCACTTTCAGTGACATGTAAGTCAGCATTTCATAAATGTGAAGCATTGCTTAGTGACATGCCTCCCCCAAATGGAATTAAAGACATAATAAAAAAGAATTGAATGTTTAATGTATAGTTTTAGCAGTTGTTTCATTGATGAAATATAAAAAGGTCCTTATAAATGTTATTAAATAATAGACTACAATGAATCTTTCATTTACTCTGTACTTTTTACATTCTTAAAATGAAATGGAAATCTCTGTATCTTACTTTTAATGATTCCTTAGCAAAGACTACCTGGCAGTCCAGTTCTGCTTGCCATCCATCTGTCCACCTACCTACATACCTACGTGCCTACTTTTGTACCTGCCTTAGTTACGTTACCCATTGCCGAGACAGATACGCAACACCCAAAAGTGTGAAAGTTTGTAGAGGTTTGAGTCCACAGGCAGCTGCTTCCAAGGCAGGGTGGTCTGGCAGAGGAGAAACGGCCCACGGCAGGGCCGGCAGGAGGCAGCAGCTGCGATAGCAGCCTTGCCTTTTCATCCCATGCAGGCTACTAACTTTTTGGGTGTGCCACCCAGAACTATGATAATCCTGCTCAGTGTACTAGTTTAGTACCACATGCCCTTAATTCCAATATCACGTGCCCTAGGAAAGCCCCACCTGTGAATGCGTTAAGCTTTGGGAGGACGTCTAGACACGAATAGTAACAATACCTATGTATCTACTGAGGGTTGGATTCCATTTGGGGATACATGTCACTAAGCACTCTTCACATTTATGAAATCCTGGCTTATTTCACCACTGAAGGCAACAGTGGGTCGAACTCAATGACAACCTTTTCTGAGACTCATTGTGCTGTGTATACAGATACCTTCTTGTGTCCTAGGAAAAATGTAACTGCTATGAAATGCATCTACATACTTCTATGAAAAAGCTGAGCAAGGTAGTGGAATTACGGGGAGCAATGTCCCATATAGAAACCATTTTTGTATTTTTAAAACAGTCTTTTGTAATTATTTGCTTTCTTTAAAATTAAAAAAAAACTTCCCAGTGGGCAAGGAGCTAGAATGGTGCCCATGATTTACATGGAAAGACATGCTCAGAGAGATATGTCCATCCAAACTCTTGTTGCTTCAGGGGAAAAGAAAGACTAGAATTCTGATCCCTCTTCCCTTTGAAGTTTTTTATTTAATGATGTTGATTTGGCCCTGACCCTGCCTCTAACCTCCAGATTACTAAGATAACTCTGTAGCTTAATTGAGCAAACATTTAGGAAACATTTTACATGGAAAATATTCTTGTATTAAAGTATTGTTTTACCAGTAACCAAATCTGTTTTGATGCTCATAGCCTGATGGGTCAAATACATGGTTCGATCAGTTCAGTGGAATTTTTGAAAGTTGTAAGCACAAGGATTGGTGGGAAAATCACCCAGGATAGAAGGTGAGAAAAATTCCCATGGAAAAGGTGATGCAGGAGGTAAAGGACATCCAGTGAACAGGTATGAGTCAAGATGAGAACAGAGGATGTTACAAACAGAGCAAGTGACATCAGCTCCCAAGGGGTGACAGTTGACAAAACTGACATTGACAAGCATCTTTATTAAAAGCAAAAAGGCAGAAAGGCAGAAAAGAAGACTAATGGCTTAGATTGTGGTCAAGATTCTATAAAAAACAACTGCTGAATTTTTTTCCTTAGAAGTGTCTGGAAGAACTACAGGGGATGCAAGAAAAAGCTGTAAGCAATACCTTAGAGAAATTTAATAAGTGGCAGTAAAGATAATAAAGCATATCTAAAGACAGAGAGAAATGTAGCATGTTTAGAAGTAGGAAGTCTAAGTATTATAAAGATAGCAATTCATTCCACATTGATCATTCCATTTAATGTAGTTCCAGTAACAGAGTGTGAAAGTGATTTCTAAAACACATACTGACAAGTACAGATTGAACCTGAAAGTTCGTTCATCCAGGGCCTCCTGAGAGGCAAGCAGGAAGGGTTAATATCAGATAATAGCATCTATTATGAAACCACAGACATCACTGGATTGTGGAAATAGAGCAGAAAGAGACCCAGTGACCAGCGCTATAAGCCAGAGACCCAGCTCTGCAGAGAGAGAATTTTGGTGTGTACCTAAGTAGAGTGTGAGTTTGTGCAGGAGAAAATGGTTTTAACAACTTAACTGTTTTACCCACGTGTCCCTTAGCCAGCTCAATTGTCTCCATACTGACAATCCCAAGCCTTCTCTCAAGCAGGTGTCATTTCAACCAGATGATTCTTGTAAACTTGATAAAATTGTCTTTTTTATATTTCTTGTTATATCATCTTATAAAAATATGCAAATTCTCATCCTCCTGTATTTAAATAATTGGAGTGGTAAGTGGTTAAAAATCAGTGGGGAAAATGGTTTCCATATGTAAAAGTAGAAAACTGAACCCCTACCTCACACCTTTAACAAGGTTAATTCTGGGAGGAATAAGATCTGTTATATAACACAAAGCACTACAACTCTTCATGGAAATAGATGACAATATGATTTGTATTGATTTTTAAATGGACACAAATTCTGAAACAGTACAAAATTTTTACTTTTATAACATGAATCAAAACTCATTATGAGGGATGTAAAAAGACAAGTTATAAACTAAGAGTAGATATTTCCAAAGAATATCTAGCAAAGACATGGAAAAAAATCAAACATTTGGAAGAATGGTTAAAACATATATGAACAATAAGATTAATGAGCATAGAAATATACCTAATTTGCTTGTTAATAAGGGGAATTCTGTGTACTGTCAATTGGCAATAAGTTAAGGCTGAAAATTTAAAGTAATAGATATATTGATGGTTAGGGTTAGGGCTAGGCTTAGGGTTAAGGTTAGGGTTAGGGTTAGAGGGAAAAATTGTGGAAATATTTGAAAAACCATTTTGTAATTATTTCCTAAAGCTGAGTTTTTGGTAAACTCGTGGCTTTGGTAACTTCATTTCTAAGGGTATCTTTAGAAGAGATTTTTGCACAAATATAGTGCAAAGATATTTACACATATTATAATTGCACCACTCACAATGGCAAAAATCTAGGAAACCAAACACTCCTAGTGGTTGAGAGGTGCATAAACACACAGGACATATTCACAGAATGGAAGGTTAGACATGGGTTAAAACCAGTTAACAACCATGATTCATAATAAAAGGCTGAATGTTGTCAATATAATTTTAAAGGTCCCAGTACATTAGTGTGCGTAGTAGCGTGACATTCCTTTTATAAAGCTTAAAACCAGTAGGATTGAAAGTTCTTGTTAGGAATAAATATAAATATTATAATTCTATTTAAAAGGAAGCACATGAATAAAACGTTGAGGGCTAAGAAGAGTGAGTACCTTGGAGGAAGCGTGGATTGGGAGGATGAGACAGCTAGACGTGGCCCTTGTCCACACTGTCCATAGTTTCATATACATATATTAAAAGATTACATTTATTCCAGTTCTAAGCATCTGAGGCCAATAAACAGAAGGGTGAGAGGGAAGACACAAGGTAAAGGAGGCTGAGCGGTGGAAGGAAAGACGGACAGGGTGGTGAGAGACACAGAAAAGACTCAGAGACCAGCAAGTGGCAGGCCATGAAAGTCGTGTTTATCATGTAAATAAAATGTATTTCTAATTATTATATCACCTTATCAAAATGATAATTGAATACTCAGTGTGCTCACACTGTGCACCGATTGCTTTCTGTTATCTCCGTGGATTCTTCCCCAGAAATCTATATGCAACCATTCTTTATGTGGAAATACCCAGGAGGTGGCTTTCTAGAATATTCTCTCCTCAGCTCATGTTTGACGAGTCTTGCATTAACCACTTTACCTCAGATATGCTCACTGGCCTTCTTTCTTTATTTCCTTATCATCTTTTGTGTTCCTTTGTGACTTTTTACAGTACTTCAAACCATTATGTCTGTTGCTTCTCAGTTTCTGTCTTCTTCTGCACGTGTAATTTACACTCCCTGAAGGCAAGAACTTGGTCAGTCATGTTCCTTGTTCAACTTCTAATGGCAGGTACAGTGCACAGGACATTTTGGTTTCAGATGGACGAATGGCCTTGCAATATCTCTACCTTAGAGCTTTTCTTACTACCTCTATTTTACAAGTGAAAACTAAGACACAAGAAATTCAGCAATTTTTCCCCACCTTACAAAGGCAGTAAGACATGGAACCAAAATTCATATTCAGGCAGGTTGATCTTAGTAATGAACTTCACCATAGTTCTTCTGGAGTTAGCTAAGAAAATAGCACTTCAAGAGTTCTACTTAGGGAACCCATTGGAATGGATGGAGAAATAGATAAAATTAAATATTATTTTACACCTCAGGGCTTGAACAAAATATTTTATATTGTGACTTCTTATTAATTCTTACACTATCTATATGCCCATGTTCAGAGAAAATATTGTATGAATAATTATCTGTATCCCTTCAAGTTTTTAACAGTGGCTGTTTATCAATCAAGATCTAGCAGTTTAGTTCTTATGTCGATGACTGTAATGTTATTTATAAAACAGTGACGTGTAACAATGGGACCAGGCACAGCAGATAGAGAAAATTTATGGATAGTGAACTACAATTCTAAGAGATGGAAAAACATCTTCTGATAATGTTATTTGCTAAAAATGAAGATAAGTATATCATTTTGTGTCTTAAACAGTGCTATATGTTAATTTCTGAAATTTTGCACACAAAAAATCACACTGATGAGAACTGTAGCTAGAATGAAGCACCATCAACTCTGGGCGTGCATG
This sequence comes from Hydrochoerus hydrochaeris, assembly GCA_004027455.1. Taxonomy (NCBI): domain Eukaryota; kingdom Metazoa; phylum Chordata; class Mammalia; order Rodentia; family Hydrochaeridae; genus Hydrochoerus; species Hydrochoerus hydrochaeris. The sequence goes on along the minus strand of PVLA01007193.1, from coordinate 68,868 downwards.
TTGGACCTCACTGTCACCTGTTCGAATGTGTATTTAAAAATATATTGCAAAAGCACACACACAAATATGTTGCTTTCTTTTCCTGAAACAAAACCTGATAAAACTAAAAAGAGGGGTGATTTGTTTGGGGGCATAGTTTTAGAGATTTTATTTCATGACTGATGATTGGCTTTGTTGGTTTGGCTCTGTTGCAAGGCAGCATGTCATGGTGGGCTGCTCACCTCATGGCTGGGACTTGAGAGAGAAAGAAGAGATGGAAGTCTCCCTCCCAGGCCACAGCCCCAGTGACCTGAAACCTCCTATTAGGCCTCCCCTCTTAAAGATCTTACAATCTCCCAATAGCTGAAGCTGTGGTCTAAGCCTTTGGGCATTCCAGGTTTAAGTTATATTCTTTCTCTCTCTCTCTCTTCTGGTTTTCCTACTTTTATGTCATTTATAACTTCTTTTCTACATGAGTATAATGCTGAAAGTATAATGTTCCATGGCTCTGTAATTTCTCATTTCTGCAAATTTGGCAATTCAGGAATCTGCCTTTGTGTGTATATATGTTTGTGTGTGTGCATGTGTGCATGTATGCTTGTGTGTGTGTGAATAACTTGCAAGAAGCAGTAGTGCACATAATAACTCTCTCTTGCATCTCTGATGACTTCCTGTTACTGAAAGGTGATTTTGAGTGACTAAAAGGACACTTTTCCAGGGATGAAATCAGAGCTATTTAAGAACTTGGATCGTTGGTATGAATGCTATTTCTTCTTTTCACCTCAAGGAAAAAGGTGTTGGTGTTCTATAAATGTTTGTCTTTAGCTATAAACTTTCTAATGTGTCAACAAATTGCTAACTAACAGAGGAAAATCTAGTGGCAGTTGCAGAGTAAAGCTATGAGTCTCTGAATTGGCAAGACTGGTCCTTTTATCCAATCATCCGCAAACAGTCTGTGTCCCAGGACACTTTGTGAAAGAAGTTTCCCTGGGTCTGCAGTAAGAAAATACATGTGAGGCCAGTGTAGCAGACAGTGTAGAATTCAGTGGATTTCTCTTTGGGAATAGTGATGACAGGAAGTTGCATATTTTCATTAACATTTAACTTAGCTAAAGTCAAAAATTGTCAGTTGTACGCATGAAACCTTAGAGGCCCACAAATTTACCAAATCTGGAAAGGACTGACTCACTACATATGAACAGGGAGTGAGTAAATGGCCTCCTTGCTGCCTGGGGAAGTTTGGTGACGTTACACAGGAAGTAGCACATGGTAGACTCATTGGTGGAGGGTGCTGTCAGGCTGGACCCCACCCAGAGAGAGACTCTTACTCTGAAAGGGATTTCCATGCCCCCCTCTTTCACCAAAGCAACCAGGGTCTGCAGATGGCACAGGGAGACCATCAACAGAGCAGCACACCCAGGTTACAGGGAAATCGGCCAGATCAGGCATCAGATAAAAGCCACTTCTAAGTCAGAGTTAAACAGCCAGACAGTATTTTGCCGAGCATATTGGAAGGAAGCAGAGCAAGCTAAATTTAAATTTAGCTTTGAACACTTGCAGATGTAAAGACTGAAAGCTCCAAAGTGTGGGTAGCGAAAGGAGAAGGCTACGCCAGAGCCCCTAACGCTGAGGAGCGAGGCAGGAACCGGAGTTGCAGCGAGCCCACTTGAACTTGAACCTGAGCCCAGCCGAGGAAACGCAGCCAGGTGCATCACGGGAAGGCTGTCTGCAGCTATGCGGGGAGACAACGGGGGAGGTGGGTGCAAAGCTCGGCCTGACATCTTGACGGCTGCCTATTTTTATGCCTAAACCAATTTTGTGGAAAGCATGGCGAGCTCAGTCTTGAGGTCTGTCCATTCCTTATCACTTTATTTGATATATGAAACTACTGCACATCCGAGGGAAGGACCAGCAATACCCACATCTGGAAAGATCTACAAAGCACGTTTTCAGGAAAGTTTGTGGCAACCTCCTTTGGCAGCAGACCTTGACCTGAACCGAAGCGGGCTATTTATAGTCACTCTCCTAGCCCTCTTTGTGTGAATATTCATATCTCCTGCAGCTGAAATGTTCGTGCGTTTAATTACGGGTTGCTGCTTCACATCTTGCTGGGGCTGTGAAGTCACATCTAGTACATGGATCACGTTACTATTCTAAAATATAAAAAAACTTCTGAAATGGGAAGCCATCTGCCCCCAAGGTTTGGCAAAGGATTATGGATTTGTGTATAAATATACATATCCTGCAAATAGAGTTCTACATGCTATCAAAGTGTGACAGGCTTTAAAATCCAAATATTAGAGAAATAGTTTGAACCTCTAACTTTAGGTCACTCTACTATCTCAGTGCATTGTCCTTCTCTTTTCTTCCTGCAGGTCTCCATCTAGACCGCTGGTGCCTACAGCTCTCCTACAAATGCCACATTAAAATAATATGTGTGAATCTTAGTACTCAAACATTCTATTTGTATTTTTATAGCTTATATTTATCCATACGCCTACCTGTGTATTTGTTGCTGTAACTGCATGTCTCATTTTATACAGTTCTTTACAGGTTTTTAGATGTTATGAGTAGACTCATTCTGTCATTTTATTTTTTATTGATGACTTGCTATTCAGCCCATTTTAATGGACTGCTCGGTCACTCACTGGCCTTTTGTAAAGTATCAATTCAAATGTTTTGTCAATCCTTGGTAGTGATTTGTTTCTTTTCTTGTTATTGAGAAATAAGAAAATTTTAAATAATTGCCATAAACTTCTTCATTAGATACAATTTTGCAAATGTTTCATTATACTCTGGGGCATGGCATTTTACTTTCTTAACTGTGTCTTTTTCTTTTTCCTTTTTTTTTGTACCGGGGACCAAACTCATGACCTTGTACTTGCCAGAGAGGCACTTATGCCACTGAGCTAAATCCCCAGCCTTAACTGTGTCTTTTAAGAGCTAAGCTTCTTATTTTTTAAGTCATCTCCTCCAATGTTTCTTTCACGTCTTGTGCTTTTTCTCTGGTTTTAGAAATTAATGCTTAGCTCAGTGTTAACAGACTCTTTTCTGTTTTTTGGGGGGCCAATATTTAATAGGCTCCATTTACATATTTAAGTGTAAAATCCATATAAAGTTAAATTTTCCCAGAGTATGGATTAATGTCAATGTTTATTGTTTCACACTGATAATCCAGTAGCTCCTATTGCAGAGAGACTATAATTTCCACATTGAATAGTCTTAGTAGTAAGTTTAGCAAAAATCAATTAACAACAATACAGTCATGGCTCTATTTTTAGACTCTAAGTTTTGCTTCGTTCACTTATACACTTATATATTACTAGTGCTACGATACCTTTATCACTGTATAATTATGGCATGTGCTGAAATCAGCAAGTATAAATACTCATTCTCTGCTTTTGAAGATGATTTTGGCAATTCTAGATCCTTTGTTTGTTCATGTAAATTTTAGAATGGCATTGCAATTTTTAAAAATTTTATTTACTTATTTTTTTTATTTTTTGAGGACACGGGGAATCAAACTTAGAACCTCGCGCTTGCCAGGCAGGCATTGTGTCGCTGAGCTGTATCACCAGTGCAATTTCTTTTTTAAATAAAATGACCTGAAAATATCTCTATTGAGCTAGCATTGAAAATCTCTGTATTCATGGAGTTATCTTTGTTTTGTTATTATTTTCCTGTTTGTACTTAGTTTGTGTATAATTACCTGTTTACCTCCCCTTCAATCTGATAACTCAGATAATTAATTGTAGGTTTTCATTTAATATCTTACAGTAACACTATCTGCAGCTCACAAATTTGGAGAAATTGTATTTTAATTATCAGTTAAAATCATTTTCAGGTAAAAAAAAATATATATATATATATGCACACTGGATCATCTTTATATATACTGCGGATTATATATTGCATGTGATCTTTTCTGACTTTTTCTCAGCTAACATGACTATTTTGAAATTTATTCACATTTTCAAGGATATAAATTCCTTCTTTCCTCCCTTTTTTTTTTGTGGTACTGGGGATTACACCATTTGTAATGAGCTGCATCCCTAAATCCCATCCCTTCTTTTACATTTTGAGACAGGCTTCTCAGGTTGCTAAATTGCTCAGGCCAAGCTTGTATTTGTATCCTCCTGCCTCAGCCTCTGGAGTAGCTGGGATAACAGGCATGTGCCACCATGCCCAGCTAGTTTGTGTCTTTCTACTAGTTTCTAATATTCAGTAGTAATTCAAAATTAATGTGTATATATGTAGACAGCGTAATTTGCTTGTCTGCCTGTATGTTGATAGCCATTTCAGTTGTTTCCAGGGGGAGGGACTACTACTTAAGAGTTGTACAAACATTTCCATATTAAGTCTTCAGATTGATGTAGACTTTTATTTTCCTAATATATTTTATTAGATTCCTGCAGTAACTGCACACAAATGCAGTCATCGTCAGCCAGAGATGGTTTTGCTCCTTTCTGCCCGTGGCACTGGTCTTTCTTTATCCTGCCTAGCTTCCCTGGCTAAATCATTGTCCTCGTGTTGCACAGACATAGCAAGAGCAGGCATCTTGTCTGGGTTGGACTTGGTGTGCAAGCACTGCTGTAGGCTTCTACAGTTGTATTTTAAGAACTTCTAGTTCTTTTGTATTTCTAATGTGTTCAATGTTTCCATCATAAAAAGTGTGTTAGATTTTGTCAGATACTTTTTTACTTTTCTGCTGAGAATCTCGTGTGTTTTGTCCTTTATTTATAACCTACTACGTATTACACTAGTATAGAGTTAGATATTATTATAACAACCTACTGCATTGAATTTCAGATGTGTCCTCCCTTGTATTAACATGTTTTTAAATTAATGTTTAGTCCATTAACCCTGAATGCAATTATTTGCATGATTGGAATTGGGGCCTCTATTTTATTATATGTGTTCTACTCTATTATTTGTGCTTCCTCTAATTTTTGTTTCCTCCATTCCTAGTTTCCTGCTTGTAAAAAAAAAATTGAATATTTTTAGAATTCTATTTTAATTTTTCTGTTGGCCTTTTTTTTCAGCTGTAGTTAATTGCATTATATTTTTAGTGCTTGCTCTAAAATTATAATGTATTTCTTTAAAATTTCCAAGGTCCACAATTAGGGTTCTCCTACTTCATGCAAAACACAGGAGTCTTGAAGTTGTGTGGGTCCCTATTCCCACACCTGCACTTCCCAGTTCAGGAGTCATGTGACACCCAAACACATTCAAAGGCTCGCCACGGTGGCTCTGAATTTTCTTAATCTGTGTGTATTTACTATCCAATGTTAGGAGGCAAAACACCCCAATCATTTCATTTACATGGACCCAATAGCCCTCCTAGTGCTCTTTCTTTCTAAAGAGTTGAGTTTTCACACAGCAGCGTTGCCCTTAACTTAAATTCTTTCCATATTTTTGTAGGACAGATCTGTTCCTGACTGCCCTGTTAGCAATTTGAGTGGGACATATCTATAGTTTATCTTCAGTGTTAAAGGAAATTTTGTTGGGGAATACTTCTAATGAGAGAGGTTATTTTTCATTTTCTTCCTCATTTTAAAATCTTATAAAGATTTTAAACTGGCCCTCTGGCCTCTATGTTTCTGATATTTATTCATTAGTGGTTCCCTGGGACATCACACGCTGCTTTTTCTCTTGAGGAGCTCAGTGCTTGCTCTACCTCTGCATTCTCCCTCAAGTGAGCTGTGGGACTCCTCTGTTCCTACTCTGGTGATGCCCATATAAATCTTGTATATGCAAGGTTCTCTCATAAAATGTGGAAAAATATTAGCCATTTTCTCTTTAAATATTTTTGGCCTAAGTCTTTCTCTTTCTCACCCTTCTGTGATCCCACCCGTCCAGTTACCCATGGGCTGGACCACTTGCTATTAGATAAGAGGTCCCTGAACCTCTCCTCTCCTCTGTATTTTCTTCTCTTTTCTTCTTTGGATTTTCATGATTTCTATCATCTTATTTCCACTTTATAAAGTATTTTAGTCTTTTCCATAGCTACGATTTTTTTCAGGCTTTGCATCTGTCAGACCGAGAATTGTCTCTCCCTTTAAAAATATTCATTTTTCTTCCCCTTTAAAAATATTCATGTTGTGATACTCTACATAGGACACCCCAAAAACTCCATTAAAAGACTACTAGAGGTAATAAACAAATTCAGCAGTATAGCTGGATACAAAGTCAACACTCAAAAATCAACAGCATTCCTGTACACAAAAAACTCACTGAGAGAGAAATTATGGAAATATTGCCTTTCACAATAGCATCTAAAAATGAAATACCTAGGAATCAACCTAACCAAGAATGTAAAAGATCTATATGCTGAAAATTATACTAATCTAAAAAATGAGATTGAAAAGGATATTAGAAAATGGAAGGATATTCCTTGCTCTTGGTTAGGAAGAACCAACATGGTGAAAATGTCCACACTCCCAAAACTGTTATACAAATTTAACACAATCCCAATCAAAATGCCATTAACATACCTCAAAGATCTAGACAAAACACTCCTAAAATTCATTTGGGAACAGAAGAAACCTAGAATAGCAAAGGCAATTCCAGGCAACAAGGGCAGGACAGGAGGCATCTCAATTCCTGACTTAAAACTACACTACAAAGCCACAGTAATAAAATCAGCATGTTACTGGCAAAGAAATAGACCTGAGGATCAATGGAACAGATTAGAAGATGCAAACACAACTACAAAGACACTCAGACACCTGATATTTGACAAAGGGGTTAAACATATTCAAAAGACAGCCTCTTTAATAAATGGTGTTGGCTTTTTACATGCTGAAGACTGAAAATAGACCCATGCCTATCACCATACACTAAACTAAAGTCAAAATGGATCAAGGATCTACATATTAAAACAGAAGCTCTAAGTCTACTGGAAGACAAAGTAGGTAAAAATCTTGGAGACATAGGGGTAGGGAGAGAATTCATGAATAAAATGCAAACTGCACAGAAAATACTTCAAAGAATCAACAACTTGGATCTCATATTACTAAAAAGTTTTTGTACTTCAAAATAAATCACCAACAAAGTGAAAAGAAAACCCACAAAATGGGAAAGAATTTTAGTCAACAATCCCTCAGACAAAGGACTTATATCCAGAACATATAAAGAACTGAAAAATATCAAGCCCCCAAAATTCAAAGACCCTCTCTAAAAATGGGCATCGGAGATGAACACACAGCTCTCTGATGAAGATATACAAATGGCAAATTAATATGTGAAGAAATGTTCACTGTCACTGGTCATTTGAGAAATGCAAGTTAAAACAACATTAAGATTTCATCTCACCTCGGAAAGAATGGCTGCCATCAAGAAATCAACTGATAACAAATGTTGGTGAGGTTGCAGGGAAAAAGGAACACTTCTCCACTGTTGGTGGGAGTCCAGACTGGTGCAACCACTATGGAAACCAGTATGGAGATTCCTCAAAAATCTAGGATTGGAAGTTCCATTCAATCCAGCTATTCCCCTTGTGGGTATTTTCCCAGAAAAATTGAAAAGGTCATGTCACAGTGATATATGTGCACCCATGTTCATTGCAGCACAATTTGTGATAACTAAATCTTGGAAACAACCAAAATTGCCATCAACTGCAGAGTGGATGAAAAAATGTGGCATTTTTATATAATGGAATATTACTCAGCTATAAAAAGGATGATCTTGAGGCCTTTATCGGTAAATGGAGGCAATTTGAGAATATCCTCATTAGTGCAATAAACAAGACTCACATTAGTAAATATCACATTGTCTCTCTAGTGTAAAAAATAATAAGAATGGACAGAAAAATGGTATCCAAAAAGTATAATAGATATAAAAGTATAATAGATATAAAAGTATAATAGATATAATAGATATTGTAACAGTGAAAAGGAAGGAAATTGCTCTAAAGGATATAATGTTATGTATAGTGTGTAAATAGATGACCATATTACTGAGCTATTGTTAGATCATTGAACAGAAGAGTTTGTACTGTCAGTGTCTGAGTGTCTAGCTATACTTTATGCTTTGATTTTGTAACTTTAACAACTATTGTTAAGTTGACAATATGTATTGTATCAACTAGCTATTTTAAGATGTTAATTTTTTTAAACTCTGTATCCTACTTTTCTTTTTGTTTTTTTCTATTTTGTCTTTTTTAAAATTTTCTCTTTCTTTCTCTCTCTCTTTCTTTCTTTCTTTCTTTCTTTCTTTCTTTCTTTCTTCTTTCTTTCTTTCTTTCTTTCTTCTTTCTTTCTTTCTTTCTTTCTTCTTTCTTTCTTTCTTTCTTCTTTCTTTCTTTCTTTCTTTCTTTCTTTCTTTCTTTCTTTCTTTCTCTTTCTTTCTTTCTTTCTTTCTTTCTTTCTTTCTTTCTTTCTTTCTTTCTTTCTTAAAAAAATACTCATGTTGTTCTGTTGAGATGTCTCATCTTCCCCTTCTGCATGTTTATATTTTGGCTTTGATTAATTGGTAATTATCATAGTCACTTTTAATTCCTGGCCTTTTTGTTCCCACAGCAAAGACCTCCTAGGGTTGGTTCTCAGATTCTTTTCTTTTCTCCTTTGCATGTGTTATTCTGGATTGGCCCATGTGCCTGGTCTTTGGGGCTGGCGCTGGGTACTGTGAATTACTTAAGGAATGGGGATCTTGTCTTCTCTCAGAGAACGTGGCAGCTACGTCAAATGGAGCTGATCTGCAACTATGCCTTCCAATCTTTCATGCTCAGCTGCAGAGCTGGGAGTCTGTAACTGAGTGAAATTGATGATTCCCAAGCCAGAAGGAGATTCAGGCAGGCAGAATCGTGGGATCCTCCTGCGGGCTCTTATGCCTCTGGCGTCCCTCACTTTCTTCCACAGCCCTCGCTTTCCTCAGTCAGTTCTCTGATTCTTCAAGCCAGGAAGGCAGTGGTTTTCCACCAAAGCCCTGTGGCTGGCCCTGACCGGGGCGGGCCTTGACAACGGGACAACAACCTCAGTTTATACCTTCCCTTCTGCCGGGTGTGCACAGCCCCCCGAATCTCCCTGCTTTTGCTCAGCAATCAAAACCCCTGTGTCAAATCCCAACAGCACCCTGTAACTTTGCCCATGGGGCCAGCTGTGCAGTGACATCTGACCTTTTCATCACCAGCAGCAGAGCCTGTGACCTGCATTTAACACAACAGTGACAACAACAGCAGCAACAAGGACAGCAAAGAACTGCTGTTGGCAATCGCTCCTGGGCCTCTACAGGTACAGCCTCTGAGGATGGCTGTGAGGGTTCCCATTAAAAGAATCTGAACATTTAAAACTCCGGTCCCGCTTGATGGGTACTTGGCTTGCCAACTTTTCTTTCTTACAGAAAATGCTGAAATACACAGTTGTCAAATTTGTGTTTTTTACAATAGGCGAATTTCTCTTAAACGTAGACCTAGAAGTGACATTTCTGGGTTGGAGGTCAGGGATGTTCCCCTTTCCTGGACACTGCCAGGCTGCAGCACCGAGCAGTGGAGCCCGCTCCACCCCCAGCAGTAGAGTTCTGTTCCTCCAGCTGTTGTAGGTGTCCTCTCACGTGTGTGTGCTTGACAAATTGTACTAACGCTGGTTTTTCTTTTTCTCTTCTCTCTTTTTTTTTTCCTGCTTAGATTTTTTGAGACAGGGTCTCATTATGAAGTTCTGGCTGGCCTAGAACTCACTGTGTATCCCAGGATGGCCTTGAACTGGGAGCAATGCTCCTGCCTCAGCCTCTGGAATGCTGAGATTATAGGTGAATGCCACCATGCCAGGCGCTGTTGCTGTTTTGATTTGTATATTTCAGATTGCTAATAAGGCTGAACACATTTTCCCATAGCCAACATTCCAATATCCTCTCAAGTCTTTTGCCACTTGCCTATCAGATTCTTTTCTTCTTATTTTATAAATTTGCATAAATTCGTTATGTAGTCAAGATAGTTTTCCTACCTCAGGTGCGTGCCAACAAACATCTTTTCTCAGTTTAGCCTGGTCTCTCTTTTTGGTTGATCCGTAGCTCAGGTTTCTTCTGTTATGCAATAGTCCTTACCTATCATACAGCCAAATTCTCCACTCATTAGATGTGGACTTTTTCTTGGGCGAGAAACATATTAGAAGTGAGGGATATTGACTATGTTTTTATAGCTGGTTATCGAAGTTAACTACATTGACCCTAACAACATGGGGTCCATTATGTTGATTCTTTGAAATGGACCATAACGGACTTTGCTGCCTAATATGCTAGTATTTTATTAGATTTAGAAAAATGGATATTTTCCTATTCTGCATAAAGAGTTATTTATTTTCAAGAATGTGTACTCCCTAGTATACATACTGAGTACTTAGTTATGTGCCCTGTGCTTTGCTTACATTATATTGTCATCTTTTTTTCTTTTGGGTTATTATTTTCTGATAAGGGCTCATAAACTCTTCTGCTCTAATTTGGATTTTATGATTCCTCCTTAGAATTCCGTCACTGGAATTCATTGTAATAGCACTTTAGACCAAGCATTCTCTTCGTCACTTTCTGGTCTCTGTTCTTTTCTCTTTTTCACTTATTCTCTGGCCCCTTTCTCTACCCGATGACTACAGGGAGGACTTCTGGAGGCCGGGCACCCTGGGCATCCCGGGGCCGCAGGGCTGGTGTGGTGCCCGGGACACAGCCGGGGCTCGGGCCCTCGCCCAGGGTGCTGGGTGACCTGGTCTCCGTGTGTTCTGCGCTTTCCCCTGTCATGTTATGAGCATGTCCATGGATGGGGGTAGGAAAGTTCCTCCACAGGGTCAGGTAATAAATGCTCCATCCTCATGCACTATTCACTCTGTGGCCCGAATACTCCACTCTGCTGTGGGCGTGGGAAGCAGGCTGTGGCCTGGTGAAGCTTTGTGTGTGAGGAGCAGCTGACCAAGAGTGGACCTCTGTTCTCTGCTCGGAGGTCCACCTCGGCAACGGCTTTCAGTCCTTCTGTCTGTGAATATTTCACAGTGTGGCCAAGCAGGGCTCTAGCATGCAGCATTTAGGCAGGCTTGCTTTCTTATGGTTACAAAAATTCTCTGTAACAAGAGTCCAAGTCACACATGTGTTTGCGCATCTGACATTCTCATAATTGTGATTTACCTGGTAAATGGCCAATAAGCGTTATTGATTCATTTATTTATTTTTGAGATGGGCTCTCTCTGTGTAGCCCAGGCTGGCCTCGAACTGGGAGTGATCCTCCTGCCTCAGCCTCCTCAGCACTGGGATTACAGGCATGGGCCACCATGCCTGCAATACACATTTGTGAATGAATTTGTTAATGAATTTCTATTATGGCCATAATGCTTCTCTGGGTCCTGTGGCTATAGGTCAGAATGAAGGGCAAGCTGGCCTGCTGAAGTCCACACTCCACAAAACCAGAGGAGATTTGTGCATTTTCACTTGTGTGATGTCGATCAAGTCTCTTAGACTCTCTGGGTCTCAGTTGCCACCATATACAAAGAGAAAATTATGACTTTTTTGGAGATTTGGTAGGAAGTTTTGATGACATCACATGTGGTTTTGCCTTCTACTAAGAGTTTGGGAACATATAGTTTTGAAAGGATAATTTCTCCAAAGTCTAGGGGCAGCTCTCTGCAAGGCAGTCACCTTTTCTTTCCTCTTTATTTTTTTAGCTGTATACGGCATTTATATATTTTTTGAAAAAAATCTTTATGATAAATAATGTGTAGAGTACTTGCCATGCACTGTCTTTGTGTGAGTTTCAAGTAACTCAGCTAATTCTCAAAGTAATGCTGTGAGAAGCTGTCATACTACATGAGGAAGTTGAAACAGTCTTATACCAAGAAGTTACATGAGCGAATTATGATGCTTTGGGTATGAATATTTATTAAACACTTACTATGTTCCAGATCTATAAGGTTGAGTGGGAAGAGAAGGTTCCTGCCCACATCTGTTAGCTTTAGCTGCATAACAAATCAATCCAGAATTTAGTGGCTTTGAGCTATAGCCATTTCATATAATTCATAATCCTGTGGGTGAACTGGGTGGCATTCAGTCTTGGGTGGCTCGCTTATACTTCTCATGTGTCTCTAGAAAGCCAGGAGTTTGCTCCTGGCTTGGTCCTAGAGAGGCCCTTTCGCACACCTGGTGGTTGGCAGCTGTTGACCGGGGACAGTCTAATGGTCAGCTGAAGGACCTTGGTTCTTCCGGTGTGACCCACATGATTCAGCAAGCTCTTCAGATGCCTTCATGTGGTGGCCTCAGGGTTCCGAGCACAGCTCAAAGGAAGATAAGTGCTAATGCCAAGGTGTGTGTGCGTGTGTGTGTGTGCACGTGTGTGTGCATGCATGAGTGTGTTTATGTAGCAATTGTATCCTTAATTTGGGCATGCAGTGGTTATTATAGACAATGAGAAAGCGGTACTCTGCTTTGCTTTTTACAAATTATTCTCCTGTTCTACTTTTACTGAGCACCAAGTGTGTTCTGACCCAGAGTTAGGCAAGCAGGAGAGAGAAATATGAAGCATTGTCTCCACATTTAAGGGTTCCTAAGGCAGGGGTGGGTGCAAACTCACATATTCTTCAAAATTTAATAAGTTATATGTGACACATCCTGTTAGAAGCAATTTTCAGTATTAAACTATTCGTTCAACAGTGGTCCTGTTCACTTGCTGGAACACAGAGGAGTTAGGAAATTTACAAAGCTGGACAGCATTTTGGCAGGGGCAATTTGAGCCAGGGTTTGAACCTTTACCTTCTTGCCCTCCATGTGGGCAGAATCCTGGCAGATGCCATGATATTAGGAAACTAAATATTTTGCAGACACACTATTGAGACCAGCTCTTCTGTTGAAGGGAAAATGGACACACACACACACACACACACACACACACACACAGAGCAGGAAGTTGAGGGGCAGGACACATTGAATATGATTTTCAGATACAATTTTCCAGTGGGAGGTTAAGGTACCTGCAAAGGTATAAGGTAGAAATAACAGCAAATTTCTAATCATTGCCTATGGAACTTTTCCTTGGCTAGAAGAAGGTAAGCTGCAGATTGTAAGTTAAAACAGGCAAGGGATAGCCTGTAAAATAACCGTGATGCTACAGCTTGCAAACTCTTCCTGTGTTTGACACTAGAAGTGAAAGGTTTCAAAGCAATACTGAAACCAGTTAGTCATAGCATTTGGGAAGTTGCTACCTGCGTGAAACAGCAAGGGCAGCTGCTGTGTGCCGTTCCCGAGGCACCGTGCAAATATCCCACGATATGTGAGTGCGAGACTGCCAGGAGGAGGAGGAGGAGGAGGAGAAAGCCTCGTGCTGATTTTCTTCTCCTTAATGGTGCCGTAAGTAAGACAAATTTGATCAGAAAAGGGGTCAGCCTATCGGTGATTGGGATACAGATGTTTCCCAGTAGAAAAGATGAACATAAAAGAATAACGGATAATTGATTCAAGTGCACCAGTGTTGGAGTAATGGCAGAGCATGGCACCTGAACATAATTTTACATATTTTAAGGACTATTGTATTATTTCTACATTTGCAGGCGGCTCCAGGAAAAGTGCGCGTGAAAATCAATGAAGACCTAATGCATCAAGTGGGACAGCTTAAGGTAATGTGGGGTGATCATCTCCCATGGGGGAGAATTATTCTGAGAGAGCTTAAGAGTGTCTGTCTATGCATCTATCAGTCATCATATTTAATGTATCTATCTATAGAGATATTACTTTTCTTGCAGGATACTCCAAACACCCAGAATAAACAGAGGATGCAGGGCACATTCTAACATTGCTATTTCTCAGGACAAGGCAACATTAATAATAGGTGTGTAGTAGAGAGACTCTAAGATACAGTCTAAGCACAATAACACTCTGAAGATGAATTCTCTGACCGGCGCCTGCTTTCCAAGGCAAGATGCACAGCAGCTGCAGGAAGAAGCTGTCGCTGTCCCCTGTACCCTGTCAGGGCCACCTTCCTCCTCCACTCCAGTGGTGACTGTGCCACCACTACCCACAATGCCTTTGGGGCCACTGTCCTGCATGAAGACCACACCACTTCTGCCCACTGCAATCCAGACCCTCTTACACCCTCTCGGCCTTGGACTCCAATGTCTTTCCGTGTCCTAACCTGCAAACACCCCGGACTTCCAGCCAATTTTCCTTCCTCCGGCTGCCCCTGTGTCCTCAAAGCTTTCTAATAATGGAAAAGACCAGAGTGCATTCATTAGCCTCAGTGCATCAAATCTGAAGGAAGGGTGGGAGACACGGGAAGAGGCCCAGGGGAACGCAGCGCTCTAAGCAGAGGGCGAGTGGTCTTCCCTAACATTCTTCGGGAGTAGCATTGTCCAGCAGAAACATGATGTGACCATGCAGGTAATTTAAAATGCTGTCATAGCCACATTTTAAAAAGTAAAAGAAACAAATGGAAATTTAGTAACATTTTATTTACCCAGGCAGATCCAAAGTGTTATCATTTCAGCAAGTATTTAAGAAGTATTAATGAAGTGTTCTCTGTGCCATTTTACACCGAGTCTTCGAATCTGAAGTGTATTTCACGTGTACGGTCCATGTCCATCTAGACTGGCCACTTTCCAAGTATTCAGTAGCTGCAGAAGGCAGCTGTGTCGGACATGTAGCTTTAATGTCCTTCATTTTAAAAATTTTCTTTGTGGCATTAACAGCTGTTAGAAATTGTCTTCCTTATTTGTTTCCTTATTTCTCTCCATCTACCTCCACCCCTCTGTGAGCTTCATGAGATCAGGAATTCTGCAGCCTGGGGAGCCGTGGGGACGGGAGAGCGGAGGGACATGCGGGATCCAGGTGTCACTGCCCAGGTCTCAAATGTCTGCGTGCTGCTGTGTCTGCATGGTGCATAAGCATCACCTGAATGTGACACGGGACCAATCAGCAGCTGGATCCTGCGCTGCTGTTTGCCAACTTAGCTCACTGTGAGCGCTCAGGATTTTGAATAATTATTTCACCAGCTTTCAGGTTCTTACAAAATAGGCTTCCAGGATTTTGTTCGGGATTGTGTTTGATATATAAATTAGTTTTGGGAGAACTGATACTGTCACAAACTTACTTGTCAAATTTTTAAATATTGATTATTTTCTTCTCAGTAGTATTTTGTTGTTTTTAACATACAGACGCTACATGTGTTTCTCTAAGTTCATCTCATTTTTTCATGATTAAGAACGCTATCGTTTTCCTCTAAATTTCCAGTTGTTTATTGCTAATATATAGGAAATTGATTTTGTATGTAAAACTTACTGAAGTCTGGGTTTTTTTTGCAGCTCCCTTGAAGTTTTATAGCTCCCTTAGGGTTTTCACTGTTAGGTTCTCTGCGAAGGAGGGCAGAAACTTCTCATTTCTGTGCCTTTTTTTCTTTTTTTGCCCTATCATAGTGGTTACTACATCTAACTCACTGTTAAGTCAAAGTGAGAAGAGCAGGAATCTTTGCCTATCATAAAATAAAAATCATATCATCACTGCATATGAGTGTAGATTTGTAGTTTCATTTATTGAGTTGAGAATTTTTTTTTTATTCTTAGTTTGTGGATAGCTTCAGCCTAAATGGCTCTTTAATGTAGGCAAAGGTATTTTTTCTGAATTTAACTTCTTAATTAAATTGTTCTTTTAAAAAAAGTTTTAGTCTTTTATACAGTGAATTTCACTCTTTGATATTACTTACTGTTAAACCAGCACTTCATTGCTTGGCTTTCCTGGATTTTGTCATGTTTACATGTTATGTGTGTGTGCTATAAACATTAAATATGTATCCCTGTGTGTGGGTATGCGTGTAAATATGTTGTCTGTATATTTGTATGTATGTACGTATGGAAGTGTTTGAACCAGTTTGTTAAGATGTTGCTAAGAATTTTTTCATCAATGTCATAAATGATACTTTGGTCTTAGTGTTATTTCATTATATTGCCAGGTTATAGCCAAAGGTTGACTGGGCTCCATTAAATTATTTAGGTGTCATTTTTCTTTACTTTTATGAAGAAATTCAAGTATGATTGGTATAATTTCTGCTTGAAATATAGTAATCAGTAAATCACCTGACCCACAACACTTTGTATGCAGGAAAGTTTCTAGTTATAAATGTGGCTTTTCTTTCTTTCTTTCTTTCTTTCTTTCTTTCTTTCTTTCTTTCTTTCTTTCCTTCTCTTTCTCTCTTCTCTTTCTTTCTCTCTCTCTCTTTCTTTCCTTATTTTTTTATCCTCCACTCTCTTTCTCTCTTTTTTTTCAGTACTGGGGATTGACTCCAGATCCTCCTTACTAACTCAGTGTGTGTATGTATGTATGTATGTATATATGGATGCATATATTTGTGTGCATGCATAGATATGTATATATGTATTTGTATATATGTGTGAGTATGCATACATATAGGTGTATATGTATATATGTATGTGTGTATGCGTGTATGCATGTATGTATATACGTATTTTTTATTTTGGAACAAGGTCTTGCCAGGTTGCAGCACTGTTCAGGTTGGGCTCCAGTTTGTGATCTGCCTCAGCCTCCCAGAATGCTGAAATTATAGTCACGTGCCACCATACTCAGCTATAAATACAATTTCTTTAGTAGCTATAAAGCTATTTGCACTTTCTGTTTCATCTTGTGTCAATTTCAGTAATGCACATATCTCAAGAAATTTTTCCTTTCCATTGAAGTGAAATAAATTCTCCTTTTATTCCTGAAATTTGCTGTTTATACCTTTTCTCTTTTTCTTGATCATACCAGCTAGTCTATATGTGTGAGAATTTACTTATTTTTTTAAATAACAATTTTCAGTTTCACTGATTTATTATTCCTCTCTATTTCATTTTCTTCTTTGTTATTATTTCTCTTTTCACTTTGCGTATTTAATGTTTCTTTCCTATGTTTATTCCTTTTGTGCCTTCTTACTGTGGAAACTTACAATATTGGTTTAGACTTCTCTTCTTTTCAGTGTAAATATTTAGGGTTACACAAATTCCTTCTGCAATATTAATGCCCACAATTTTTCAGCTGAGTATGTTGTATTTTAATTTTCATTAATTTTAAAATTAAAAATAATTTCTAATTTTGATTGTGCTTGATGTTTGACTCAGTTTATTTAGCAGTGATTGGTTCAATTTTAAATTATTTTAGTTGCTTTAATATGCAATACTTCTAGTTTAATCTCACTCTTACTAAAAAGTAATTCTAAATTTATGGTCTATCTTGGCCAGTATTTTAAGTATATGTGAAAAAATTATATTCTGCTGTTGTTGAAAGGAATATTCCACAATTGTTGGTGAGGTCAAATCAGTCTGCAATGTTGTTAGTGTCTCCTATGTGCTTACTAACTTTTTATTTACTGATTTGGTTTATACTGAGAGATAAATGTTAAAGAGTTCAATTATGATTGTGTATTTATCTACTTATATTTTCAATTCTGTTAGATTTTTGGTTGACATTTCCTGAAGCTTTATTTAACAGGTTCACATACAATACTGAGGGAATGAAAAATTATATGTTTTAAGTGAAAATAAGCCTAATAAAACTCTACACTGTTATGAGTATCTAAACTCCTTGGAAATGAGCACAGAAAATGAGAGTCATGAACTGCCTGATGACATTTTGGCACAATGGCAGTCCTAGAACCTTCCGCCACATAGAGCTTCATGTGAGCCCACTCTACTATGGTGGCAAATGGAAAATCAATAATAACACGTATCTCAAAACACATTCCCATCACAAAGTGATGCATGCTGCTCTACTTATGGTACATGTGGCAGGTCATTGACGAATGTCAGTATTACCTATAGAGCTCAAGAGATTTAGAATATAATCAAAATGTCTGAAGCCCCAATACCTACATTTTTTTAGAGGGTGTGAAAAGAGGATTCACCAGAGATAAAATTCTACTGATAGAGAAACATAAGGATAAATGCTAAATCTTTCTGGTAATTAAGAAACATACAATAAAACAGCTATGCATGTTTTGTGTAATCATTGAATAATATGTTTTTAGAATTTTAATAATCAATGCTAGAGAAGGTGCAGTATAATTGTGCTCTCAAATAGTAACAGCAACATTAAGTGATTTTAATAATGTATGAATAAGTGCAGTCTGAAAACAATTGAACCATATTAATTAAGAGGTAGAAAAAGTATTACTTATGCAGTATATTTTTAGTGTCTATCATATTTTAGGTATTGTACCAAATGTTAGAGACATGACTCTTATTAAAGAAAACATATATATTGACCATGTGACATGGAGCTTAGCTATACTTATATGAGTGAACTTTTTGTTCAGGTCACCTATAACTACCAAATTAGTTAGAAACTCATAATTAGCCAATGAACTACAGTACATCAACATTTTGAAAATATCTGTATGCTACAATAATTTTCATTCCTTTGTTAGCTAAACAGTTTATTGGTCACTTAATGAGCACCTGGCATGGTATGAGGCCTCATGGAAGCAATGGTAAACAAGACCAAGTCCTTCCCCTCGATATCCACAGGCAAAAATGCAAAATCATAAGATCCAATGTTGTTTAGAAAGGAGAATGAAATTGATTCTGGCACGATGACTCTACTTTTCATGTAAGAAAAAATCAGAACTAGAGTACTCAAGTCTGTTAAGGCTCTCATTGCTATGACACAGTACCACAGACCTAGTGACTTCATCACATCCCTTGCTGCCCTGTGAGGCCCACAGTTGAGGAGTCCAGGCATTGTAGCTTGGTCCCCCCAAGACCTAGAGCTCAGGGCACTGATTCTTCAGTGTGGGCTCGGTGGGGCAGTGTCTGCTTCCATGCTCACTCTGACTGTTGGCAGAATTCATCTTCTAGCTGCTGGAGGGCTCCTCAGAGCTCACATTTCCAAAGGCAGTAAGGACGGCATGACCCTTGGATAGCTCTACTAGCAAAGCAGCTTGATTGCTGAAGTGTAAACGGGAATGATGTCCCCTAACCCTCACTATGTAATGGAGCAAGATCATGGCATGATATCCTTTGCCATATTCTATTGCTTAGAACCAAGCTAAAAGTTCTGTGCATGCTCTGTGATAGAAGGAAACTAAACAAGACACAAACCCCTCAGCCCAAAACATGGCTCAGAGGATCTCCTTAACATGTCCTCACACAGCCAGGATATCGTTTGGGTGGGACCATTACAGGTAAACTTCCACTCACTACTTTTTTATGTTTACTGCAAAGTTTCCATGTCTTTTAAAATTGAACATGTTTTAATTTCCACATACAGTAGTTAGGCAGTGACTCTCCGATTTACCTATTAGCATGCCTGTCTTCACGGTGCAGTAATTTCTTTTTTAAAAGTCATTTCTTTTTGGAGATTAGTATTCTTTGCATCATGGCTCTTAGCAAACATGGAGTCACCCACTCTTCTGCTTCCTTCTCTGGAAAATCACACCATCTCACTTACATTGCATGCTTAGTATTCCCAGAACCAGCCTCGGGACATGAGCACCTTGTGTAGTTTATTTTCTTAGATTGTTGATCCTTTTGCAATCACATAAAGCCAGGTGAATGCAGCCTGTTGCCTGCTTGGTTCTCAGCTGCACCCAGAGACAGAGAGTGGTTTCTCCTAGGCAAACCCTCTGAACAGGAGAGCAGAGGAACTGGGTACCAGGAGCAGAAGCATCTATTTGGGAAAGCAGTTGTCACACAAGACACTAGCAGTGAACCTGCATCATCCTTCACCTTCCCAACTTGATAGAGATTCCAGGAGCAAATGGGAGGGAGGCCTATCTAAATCCTGACTAGCACCTCATGCTTAGGAGACATGGCGGGTGTGGTAATTGTTGTCATTTTTACAGTATTGTGATATTAATCTTAGGGAATATTGAATCTCCAAATAGCCCATGACATAAAGAGACCTTTATGGCTCCGAAGGAGCTATTAGACTTTATTATCTCATGGATCTTCAGAGTTAAAGAGTCCTCAATGAGACCTTGACATCATTAAGCCTAATGAGTCCAAAGGACTTACAATGGTCTATTGTGTCAGTAATTTAGATATGACAGGCCTTTGTTTGAAGCAAGCTTTGGTACCCAGTGTGGCCTGTGGGTTGTAGACCCAGGTCAGACAACTGAGTTGGGTAGCGATCTGTTGCTCAAAAGGCACATTAGGTATCAAACACATAGTATAAAATAAAGCTTTTCAATGCATTAAATCTTTTAATGGTAGCTTGAATATCACTTTATTCATTCGTGTATTTATCAGTGACTTAATATGTGTCTGCTACTCCTCTATGGGCTGCGCCAGGTGTAGGAATACAAAGGGAAACAAATCACAGCCCCTATTCTGCAGCAGCTCTGCACCTAAGAAGTTTACAGACTAAGTACTGGTTAGAATATGATGCCCACAGAGGGCAGCCCGTCTTTTGAATAAAGTTTTATTGGGACACGCTATACTCATTCATTTCTGCTGTGTATATTACTACCCTTGCACTATAGCTACAGAAACCACTTGCTTAAATAGAGGTGGTATGAATCACATAGCTGCAAACACTCACGCTCTAGATCTTTAAGACAAACCCAGCCAATAGTTTCAAGGGTCTCGGGGCTACTTCAGCAAATTCCAAATGTCTGTGAACTGACATTTTCAGTTCTCATAGCTGTGGTGTGATTCAGGGAGTATGCCAGCTTGGCTTATCATCTGAGTTGAATTTATACAAATGGAATGTCAGAGCTCATTCTCCAGAATGCTTTGCCTCAACCCTCAAGTCACAAGATAGCTTCTTGGTATGATTCCTGGAATACAGAAGATGTTTAATTAATCTTTATGGACATGAATCCTATTAGCTTATACATTCAAAGGAGAATGCTGTGGGTTTAGAGACCTGTCTTTGAATATTTTGATACTCCTCCTCTAAATGAGGCAGTATTTCCCCTCCCTGTTGTTTAGGTTGCAAGGACTTCTACCAATCAGAACCCTGTGTGGGAGGGGATAACCCTTCCAAGGTTAAGTTATAAAAGAACTGTGGCTTGCATCCTGTTCTCTCTGTCTTTGTCTCTGCCTCTGTCTCTCTCTCTCTCCACTATTAGGGAAGCTGCCTGCTACAGGGAAGGTGTCCCAGAGAAGGTGACCCAGCTGCCAGGCCACGCAGATGTTCAGGCAGCCTATGGAGAGTTCACTAGGTAAAAACTGAGATCTGCCAGCAATCACATGACAGCACTGGAAATGGACCTTCTTGGACCTTCCTCCTTCTGAGGAGTAGCTAGCAGCCCTTCTGAGAAGTGACTCTTGTTCAATTTGGACCCTGAGGTAAGAGAGCAGCCTCCATCACCAGCTGACAGCTTACCCGAAACTTCCTGAGAGATCCCAAGCCATCATCTCAGCCAGTCCGATTCCAGGCCCACAGGAACTGGGAGATGGGAAATACTGCATGCGTTAAGTCACCGAGCTTGGAGTAGCTGATTGTGCATTCAGAAATAGTGAATACGGAAGAGGATCAACCCACAGGATGTGAGGGACAGTAACAGTTGTTTCTTGCTCCGAATTCTTCCTGACACTCTGCAAGACCATCGTTTGCTTTGCCAGGATGCCAGCATAGTTGCAGAGCCCTCTTCCTGCGTACCTAGGAACCAGTATTCTCCTCCCTGGCAGCTTATCCTTCTTGAAGGCAATATGAGTGGTGAATCTAGACACACATCAGGCATACATCGCTGTTAACCTCATGCTACTTTGAGCTTAACGATGCTGTTCTAGAGAATCTTGTGGTTCATTGCTCCTTTCCCAGTGGGAAGGGAGTTCTCTCTGACAGAGTTATAAACTCTTTCCCAAGACTAGCAGATAAGATTTCAGCTTGCAGTGTTTTTAAGGCATACGGATGTCTTGCTTTCGGCTTTATTGTATCCATCTTGCTTGTCAAGCTAAGAGTCAGTTGTAGACCATTATTCATGATGATGTCAGTAAGGGTCATAGCTGAGCACGTCCACCTTTGCTAACAACTAGAGTGGTGCCGCCCCTCTTTTAACCTTAGTGTGATCTCCATGCCCATGGGGGTGGCTCACAGGGGGTGGCAGGTTATCACACTCCTTTTTTTCTGAAAGCCTTGGTGACAGTGCTATCTGGAACCTCCAAAGAATGTCATCCAGAAAATTAATTGGAACTTAGCACTGATGAGGTACCATCCCCCCTGCTGAGGCAAAGTACACGGTGCTCAATCCTGAATCAGGGGTAGAAATAAAGTTCAACCCAAGGGCAGCTGTGAGCCATGCTGTGCCCTGCACTGGACCCTGCAAAGGAAGAAGGGCATTGGTGGAAAAACGAGTGACGTCTGCCTAGTACATGAAATTTAATGAACAGTCACGTGTCCGTGATAGTTTCCTGGCTGTGACAAACATACCAGGACAATGACACAAGGTGTTGTAAGAAGGGAAACTGGCTCGGGGTGTTCAGGAGCAGACTGTCTGGCCTCTGTAACTGGTTTGTGAATCTCTGCACAAACACTCCCTACATGTGCAAGAGATTCATTCCACGGCCAGAGGCTGAAGATGTCGATGGGAGATTGTCACATAACCTTCTGTGAGACAGGAGAATGTGGACAGGGCTGTGGAGAAGATTCTAGATTGAAGTGACAGTGTTCAATGTTCAGGAGCGTCTGACTCTGCCAAGCCCTGGGTTTGTTGCGGCACCCTCTGTGACCAAAACGCCACATTTACAGGCAAGTGTTGAAGGAATAGACTACAGGTCACAGTTCAGGCACAAACAGCCCACTGTGAGGGCTGCAAAATGAACAAAGCTGTGTGGGCAAAGATCAAGTATTTTCTGGGGTGCATTTCCATGCCGGGGTCCGAGTGCACATCTCCAGTCTCATCCATGCAACCACGACAGCTTTGCTCCAGTGAAATCTGACCCTCTTTCCCGGAGAAGCTCTCCCTGCTCAGGGACACCTCTGCTGGTCCCAGAGGATTGGATCGAACTGTTCTTTTGAGCCCTTATTATCACTTGTTGAAGATACGGCTCTTCTCCTTCGTCTGTTGTGCCTGGGGTGGAGACCATGCCTCTCCATCTTTTTCGCCAGACACAGGACCAAGGATGTGCTGGGCAGCTGGTACTTTTGTTGAAGGAATGAACTAATGTACATGTCTAGAGGTGCTGGAGGGCTGACCAAGAATTAGTGGTGGCCCTTTTGGCTCTGGAGG
Source organism: Hydrochoerus hydrochaeris (assembly GCA_004027455.1). Classification (NCBI taxonomy): domain Eukaryota; kingdom Metazoa; phylum Chordata; class Mammalia; order Rodentia; family Hydrochaeridae; genus Hydrochoerus; species Hydrochoerus hydrochaeris. The sequence goes on along the minus strand of PVLA01007193.1, from coordinate 45,773 downwards.
TGGTGATGAGGATGCATGAAAATTATTAATTGGAATAAACACAGTTGGGTCCAGATGAACCTGAGGGAAATGTCTTTAAAAAGCTGTGGTGTTAGAATGAGCTGAGGAAGAGGCAGGAAGGAATCTTGGCTTTCCAGAGAAGTGGGATGCGAGGCATCCCTGTATCGGGCCAGCCTCCTTGGCAACTCAGTGCAGGACCCAGATTGCAGGTCTGCTCCCAGATAGCGGGCAGCCGCTGCGTCATCTAGAAGGTCAAGTTCGTTAACTTCCCCTAGGCTCCGGGATCTCAAACAGCCCACGGGGCTGCAGTTCACCAGGCTGGGCACTGGCTCCATCCAACTTCAGCTCTGTAAAAAGTTTGCCCTAAGAATTGAGACATCGCTTTTTTACTTCCCAGAGAAAATGTATCTTTTCAGAATTCAAGGACTCTAGACAAAGATGTCCTCATCTTCCTTGACAGACGCCTGCTGTGCTCCTCAGGTTGCTGATCAGCAAATCCAAACAGAAGGTTTTTCCTTTTTATCCTCCTCCTTACCCTGATGTGGCTTTTTGGTCTTCCTCCCAGTGAAGCTCTTGGTGAGACACAGCCAGATGAAAGGGATGGTGGTCGAACTTGCTGTCACCGAGCCTCTCACGGACATAACGTTCTGACTGATAGATAACTCTGCTGTGTCAGGGACGTGCAGTTTAAAACCTTGTGAAATCCGAGGTGAGGAAGGTACCTGAAAGATGCGCCTGGCTTTCCCCCTTGCTAGGAAAGAAATACCAAGCTCAGGGGCTGCTTTCAAACATTCTTGAGCGCATGGCTGGCATTTATTTTTCTGACTGTCTCGTGTGCAAAGTGGCACCTTTGGTGCTGGAGAAGGAGGGAAGGCTGGAAGTTCTTTCTCGGTTACCGGTTACCTCTTTTCAAAGCGATAGCACCCTTTCCCTACCCTTGCTGCATGTAGAGCATAAATCAGTGCCTCTTCTTAGAGGAAGCGGGAGACAAAGGGAGATTATTGAAAATGACTGACCTTCGAAGCAGCAGAAGAGTATTAAAAAATCTGAATTCTTCCAGGGCCAAAGAAGCAAATCTTGGCAGAGGAGTAGGTTCAAATAAGTGGATCCTACAAGGCTGGGGTGAATCTTTTCTGAGTTTGGAAGTTGGTCCACTGTGAGGTGCTTCCTGGCATCTCACATCTTCACCCAGAGGGACATGCTGTGAGTATCACGGGGCTGCAATCTGTGCCAACACCCTAACATGTCTTTGGACACCTCTAAAACCTCCTCAAGACAAGCTACGCACATCTGGTAACCTGGTCACCAACTGTGTGATGCTAAACGAGCCATTTGAGTTACATCAGCTCAGTGCCTCCTGCCCTGTGAAGTATTTGTTAACCCTCATGCAATGACTGGAGACGTGAAAGGAGAGAAACGTGCTTGTCACTGTGCCTGGAAAATAATAAGCACCTCTTAGATGTCACCTCTTCTGATCATTGCCAGCTTCATTGCCATCTTCCTCCTCTGGCCATTTGAAAATGGTGATCACTTTCCACCCTTCATCCTGTGGCTCTTGGCACACATGGCCAGAGCTGTCTCATTCTCTGATTTCCCCTTGTTCCTCATTAAATCTTCTTTGACATCACGAATCTATCCTGCAAGAAAATGCAGAACGGGGCAGAGTTTATTTATTTTCTTCCCCCTACTTTTTCTTAAAATGGAGCCAAAACACAGTTTGCCCTTTCATCAATAGATTGCTGTTTGGACAGTCTCTACTCCATGCCAGTTTGGTTTCTATTCTGAACATAACTTTATTTCCCCCATTGAAGGGTGCAGCAAAACGCCTCTTTGTGCAGGGGCCATTAAGACTGCCCATTCTTAAATTAGCTCAGGGGGAAAAAAAAAAGAAGTGCATTTTATAGTCAAGCCAGCAGTAATTGGACACTGTGACTATGAGTGGCCCTTGCGGTGTTTGGATGTGGGCCAAATGTACCTTCTGTCTGTCTCTGACACCGGCAGACAATAGCGGTATTATTTACTGCACTGGCTCTGTGCAATTCCAAAGGCCAGCTGCGAGAACAAAAGAATCGCTCACACTTTGCCCAGCCCTACCCTCACTGGAAGCTTCAGCCATGTTTTGTAAATAATTCACCCCGCCACCCCAAATGTTGAATCATCTATTCTTTTCTTCTTTCCTTTGGTGCTGATCAAGGCTGCAAAGAAAAGGCAGATCAGTCTTCTGCATCCTTGGAGGGGTGTGGGGTGCAGGGACAAATGGCCAACAGCTCTTTGTTTCCATATCTTGGGGTGCAGAGCCACCAGTAGAGACCAGCTAGGAGGTGGGCAGCAGGAGTGGGGCCCAGGGAAAGGTTGGCAAGGCTCAGCCTCTGCTGGGAAGTCGGGCTCCCCAGGAATGCCGCTCAGAGCTCCACCCGCAGAGCTTCACAAAGAGCTTCGTGTTCACCCAGGCAACGCTTCCAGGTTGCCACACACACGGGCCTTGGACGATCCTGTCGCAAACAACCTGGGCTTAACTCTGACGGGGCGGGGAGCATCGCGATCCACTTGGCTACGGCTCACGTCCAGAGCTGGGAAAAGTGGACCCCGCTGCCTGGAATTGCCCAGTGACATCCCGGTAATGTGGCATTCACCAGCAAACAGCCCCATCAGACATGGGCATGGGGGAGGAGCCTGTGGTCTAGGAAGCCCCCACTCCGGCTTCAGCCGCACCTCCACCTAGTAAGCAGGGGAGCCTCAATGAAGCCTTCCGAATCTGTCCAGAGCAATCTGCGGCCCTTATCACCTTTCCCCACATTGAGCTGTGTTTTCTCACCTATTCCTGGGTATTCAGCTCCTGGCCCTCTGCCCAGACTTTGGAGCCAGGCCTCTCCTGTGCCTTGGGATCTGCTGCGTGCTGTCGCTCTGCCCAGATGGACCGAGGGGCCTCCCCCTGCAGGCTCGGCCAGTGCATCTCCTGCTCAACGCCTGTCTCCAGCTGTTTGGCCAACACCTGGCCTGGTAGAGCCCCACTCGGACTTCTGCCAGGCCACGAGATACACCCTGCATCCCACAGGTTCTAGAAATTCCACTGGGGCACTTTCCCAGATCAGTCATGCTGAGGATTCATAATGGCTCATAAATTAAAGATTTGCAGCTTTTGGACTCTGCCTTTCCCCATTCACTGCGCATGGTCTCTGTGACAACCAGTCAGGAACCTCCCTCCAATTTCAGAGGTAAGTTGATGTGAACTTTAAAGATGTTCTCTGATTTGAAAACAGGAGAAACCAAACCTAAGCATTTCAGCTCTGTGAATCAGGAGGTGTTCAGTACTGCACAGACAGAGAGGGTAGAAAGCGGTGAGAACTTTATTTGCCTTGACGCTGAGATAGCCCAACTCCAGCCTCAACCAAGCTCACGCTGAGCTCCCAGAGTTTCCTTTCACAGTCCATGTGAGGCGGACTCTGTCTCACTGTGCTGGGCTTCTGTGATGGCAGGGGTGGGGTTTCCTCACATACTCTGGGGTTGACCCACATCTTCTTACAGACCAGGTATTTGAAACAATGAGTGAATGGATGGATAGGTGGATGGATGGATGGATGGATGGGTAGACGGATGAGTGAAGGAAAAAACAAATGTTCCGCATGAGCTCAGCTTGGCCATGCACTCTGATTGCGCTTGGCACTGGAACCCTATCTGTCCCTTTCAGAGAGTGCTCTTTGTATCCCTCAGCCTCTCCTGTGCTATTCCAAGCCTCACAGGCAGTGGGAGGACTTCTCTCCTTATTACAAATGAAGACATTTTTGCCTTGACCTCTGGTGGCCTCACCTGCCACCTTTGTGGCATCCTAGAATGAACCTGCCAGGTGGCACTGTGTATCCTGTAGGACAGCTCTGCTCCCCACTATCATTGGGGTCTCTCCCTGCTCCCAGATGTGCACAGCCTGGAATCACGGTTGCTCTGCTTGATGCTGAAACATGATGCAGTATTTTGGGCTGAGGTCTCCGACTGGCCTTGTGCTGTAGACAATGAGTTAGGCTGGACTCCCTACCTCTCTGTGGGGAGTCCCAAGCAGGGAGGCCTTCAGAGACCTCACTGTGATTATTTTCCAGCCCATGAGAACTAGAACTCCGGGAAGTGATGGGTCTCGGCCAACACGACCTGGCTTTTCAGTGACAAGCAGGGACTTGAAACCACAGCACCTGCCTGAGCACCCCGACCCTCTTGGGCCAGTCTCTTTGCATGTCATAACATATGCCATTTTTTTCTTCAGGGTTTGGCCTGGAAGAATTTTGACATTTTGAGTAAGGGGATGCGGGCCGCTTGGAATGTCACCGCACCTATTCCAAGAGAAAGCCAATTTTCCCTTAGTTCAGTACTTGCAAATAGCAAAGTTAATTAATCCCCTGTAAATAAACATTTGCAAACTGCAGCTCAATATATCACTGTCCAGGAAGGCTTCCAAATGGGCTCCGGGGTTAGATGAGAAAAGGACCAGAGTTGATCATGCGGCCTCAGACCTGCATGTTGGAGCCATTAGTGGTGACCAGAGGGTGGGGAAACTGGGAAAAGGGGGAGCAGTGAATAGGAAGCAGAGTCAAAGACACCCAAACAGCAGCAGGTGAGAGTAATAAGCTCTGGTGTCCCACCATGCAATGGGGCAACCACAGTTCACAACAAGCGCTGTATAAGTCATGTGTGAAACCTCCAAACAGAAAGCACCCATGAGGAGATGAAAATATTTATGACCCTAACGTGAGCAGTGCACATGGGACACATGTCCTAACATATCACACTGCACCATGGGCACATATGCTTAGTACACATTAAGCAAAAAAAAAAAAAAGTTAAAAAGTTCAGGCAGATGGAAATGTTAACTACCGATTTGACCATTGTACACTGTATATACCATAAATCAGAGGCTCACACATCACCCCATACATTCATATCATTAAAATAATTTTTAAATAGCGTTGGTTTTGGGGGGACCTAAAGCACAGATCTGGATTCCAGCCCTGTTGCTGGGTCACAGAGACATTCACCGAGTGAGCAGACACCCTCTGGCCCCAGGAAAAGCGCGCTGAGGCCCCTGCCCCCAGCCTCCTGCTGGATTGGAAGGCAGAAGTGACGTGTGCTGGATTGGAAGGCACCCTGTGAGTGTGCTGGAAAGGACGGAGTGCTCTGCACTCACCCATCCCTGGTTCCCACCTCTGTGCCTCCCACACTGCAGGGCCTTGATATGAGCCCCATCTCAGGGACTTCCTGGCTTGCAAAACCTTCCCGTTTAATGAAAGTGTTGGGCAGGAAGTGTGAGCCAGGCCATTCTCGCTCTTTCTCCCCATTCCTGATGGGCCTGCACAGCCCACTGGTTTGCATCGGCCACCTCCTCCTTGATTGAGCTCTGTGCTCGCAGCGAATGAACTCATTACTTCTGGGCAGGATCAGCATTAAGTCGCAAACCTGCTTTCTGCGGTCCGTGACAGGCCGACATTCCTTTGTCACGTCCAACAAATAAAAGCCTAGCCGTGCATGGCTCTGCCAGCTCTTAAGTATAGGTCTTCACCAACCTGGAGAGGTCCACACGGACTGGCAAAATTTGAATGAACATATCTCACTGCATGAGTGACATCGGACATGTGACAGCTAGTTTCTTGAGATGCAGGACCAGGCTGAACCGCAGACTCTGACCTGCAGGCCTCATTGCTTTTCCGGTTGGAAATGCAGCTCTGCTCTAAGGCTAGTGGTGCCCTCCCGCGAAGTGAATCCACTAATGGCTCTCGAGGAGGAGGAGGAGGAGGAGTGCCACGTGGCCTGCCTTCTGTTCAGGTGGCAGCAAGCGGAACATCTCTGAGCACACAGAGGTACCTCTACCTGGAAGGAAAACTGCCTGCCCTGGGGGCACTGAAGCTGCCTGCCTGGGGGATGCCCGCAAGTGATGGGGTCCACAGTGAGCGGCCATGAGGGTGACCCTGGCCTTGGGACTTGTCCTCTGAGAACCCAGAACACAGCCCCTGAGGGAGGCCATCCGAAGCTGAATCTTGGCCTTGTCCCCATTAGTGGTGTGAAAGCAGAGAAGTCACTTAAGAGCTGTAGGCCTTAGTTTCCCCTCTGGTGACATGTAGAAGGTGGCAGAGTCCAGTACAGTTACCTGGGGGGTCATTGTGAGATCTAAATGGCATGGGGATTTACTTAATTATTCTATAAATATTTACATGACTTACTCACAGGGATCACGAAGGTCTGTCATGTTTCATGTGCCCCTGTCCTTTCCCAGCCTCCCGTGGGGTGGCGTGAAGGACACACACCTGAGTTCCCACCCACTGGAATGGGCAGCAGCAGTGGGGTGGGGTAAAGTGAGGCCCTTCTCTCTTAGTCCCATCAGCAGCGATGTGGGTGGTCACTTGTTCCAGACGATGTGACCGCAGTGGGTCCTGAGTCACCCAGTGCAGTTGAACTGCAGCACTGCTTCTGCAGGGTTGTCGTGACAGGTACCACAACTGGCTGACGAAAAGCACAGGAAGCCTCTCCTGTGGTTCTGGAGGCTGAGGTCTGGAGTCAGGGTGTCCCTGGGCTGGTGCTTTCTCTGGCCAGCGAGGAGCCCTTCCCAGCCCCCTGTGGTGTTGGTGGCTCTCTGACCTTGCTTAGCTCTTAGCTGTATCTCCCATCTCCCCACAATCCTCTCTTCTCCTAAGGAAACATGTCTTTCTGGGCCGTGGCCATCCCAGTGACCTCCTCCAGGTATTTCTTCTCTTGAGTCAGGGTCTCACCAAACTTGCAATCCTCCAGCTTCAGCCTTGCTGTTAACTGGGACCACAGGTGTGTACCACCGTGCTCAGCAGATCACCTCCTCTTAACTTAATCATGTCTGTAAAGACCTTTTCTCCACGTAAGGTCATGTTCACAGCTACGGGGGATTAGGACCTTGATAGATCCTTGTATAGTTACAATTCAGTCCATAGCAGTGCCTACTAGTTTATGTAGAAGGCATAAGGTGAGGGAATAAGCCATGAGATATAGGACTTCATTTGTGATCAAACTGCAGTCTGACCTCTTTCCACTAATACAGGGATGGCAGAGCCTGGAGACGGACTATTTAGCAAGCTATAGACTGCTCTTTGCTTAAAGATGACAGTCTAGTTCAGTGCCTAGAAAACGTAAAGCGCTCCGTAAGTGCTAACAACTAGGAACATTGTTACAGCATGTGAAAATTCTGGTTTCCAGGATAAACACAACATTTCCCCCTTGGAAACCTCACTGAGTAGTTGGGGACCCAGACAAAGGAACAGAAATCTGTAAGATGGTGGAGATCGGATTGAGTGTATAATGGTTATTTTGGGCACTGAAAGGTGACTCTTCAACTCGCCCAGTGTGGAATGCCAAGTGTGAGGGTGTGGAAGGGCGGGTGGTGGAAAGAGGCTGCCCCGAAAGGTCACCGTGTGCCAACTGCATGTGGAATGTGGGGACCATTGGATGGACTCCAGTGTGGACACGTCTGTCCTGATAATCAAGGAGCTCGACCTTCTTTAGCCCCTGTGACTCTAGACACCGCTTCTGGGCATTGCCTTCCTGTGGCTCCACTGAGCAGCGACTGTTAATGTTGTCCCATTCCTCTGAAAACCCAAACGTCTCCATTTGCTGTGGGATAACAGTCCAGGCCCATAAATCCCTCCCGATTCTCCATAGCTCAGCTCCAACCCTGATCTTTTGTGGGGCTGTCCTGGCCCCTTCAATGACACTTGCCTTTGTCTCTTCTGTGTGTTTTCTGTCGTTTATACCTGTGAGTTGTACGTATCTGTACATGTTTAAGTAAAGTGATTCAGTCTGCCATGCCTGCCGCAAGCTAAATCCAGAGTGGTCCTAACAAATCAGGTCTCCAGGATATCCTTTCCTCCCTCGGGCTTTCATCCCCACTGATACAAGCATGATCTACTCATTCTCATCTCTTTGCTTGATTTTGCCTTCCTTGTCCTTTGATTTTCTCACTATCCCTCCAGAAACACCTCAAATCCCGCCAGGATATTTCAGCATCACAACATGGATTTTCCCACTGAGTTAGTTTCTTGTTGATACCACGTACTTGATGACATTGAACAACACAAATCAACTTCTTGTTCTGGTGGTCAGAAGTCCAAAATGAGCCTTCTGGGCTGAAATCAAGGGATCATGAGAGCTGGAGGCTTAGAAGGGATTTTGTCTGTTGCCTTCTCCAGTTTTTAGAGACTTCCTGCAGTCCTTGGCTTGTGGCTGCCCCACCTGTGTGTCAGTCCCACCTCTGTTTCTGTTGTCACATCTCCTTCTCCAACTCTGACTTTCCTGGGTCCCTCTTATGAGGACTCTTGCCTTTATATTGCACCTGCCCAGATAATCCAAGATAGTCTCTCTCCATTTCAAGCTCTTTAAATTGATCACATCTGTAAGAGTCCCTTTCACTATGTAAGGTATCCTATTGGCACGTTCCATGAATTATGGTGGGAACATCCTTAATATTTTACCATGTATGCTGTGATTTTCTTAGGTTTCTTTTCCACAGACTCATGAGACGCTTAAGTCAGAACCTATGTAATTCAGCATTGTGTCTCCGGAGCCTGTCAAGGTTCTCACTGTATTCAAGGTCCCCATAACTGTTTGGTGAATGAATAATGTTGCAATCACACCCCACAGCTCCTTCTACGGGACCCCATCTTTGACTACAAGTGGGGACACACAGGAAGGTGGCCAGGCCCTGAGCATTGCAGAAGTGCTAGAATGTAGGCTCTGCACCAGAATTTCTCATCCAGAGCCAGGAAACCATAAGAGCCAGAGTCATGGAGCGCTGCAGAAATTCAGGAGGAGAGGGACGCTCCCATGCTGGTATCAGCAGGACTGACACGATGGCTCACAGAGCATGGTGGCGACTGGACCAATTCTGTACTTTTTCTTTGCTCTTGGCTTCCAGTTAGGACCCAAAACATGGACAGGACACATCTGACAAAAGTAAGAGATGCAGCCGTGTTTTTTTTTTTTTCTAACTTGCATCAGGTTCAGGTGAATCACCCCACAAGATAAGTGTAAATCTCGTTTCCAGATCTAGTGCATCCAAAATACAGTTGTCTTACAGGAGTTGCAAAATCAACTTTGAGCCTTATTTATAATGTGTCAGTTCTAATTTTCCATGTTGTTTTAATCACCTTCCAAATGATGAAAGAAATGCTCTTGATAATTTTGGGCCTTCCTTTCAGCCAGAAACAAATCAGGCACATACATATCTGAAGGCAGTGAAAAGCAAGAGGAAAGAAGGCATCTACTATCATCTGATACCTGACTGGTTCTGTTTAGTCGTTTCCCTTGTATCAGTTAGCCCTGAGCACAGTAGTGGTGTGTAACAAGCTACTTTGAATCCCAGTTGATTAAAACAACAGATACTTTCATGTACCTGTAGGTCTCTGGCTCTGTGTCTCTGTTACACGGCTTCCTCCTTCTCAGACCAACAAGATTGTTGGGGTTTGTTTTGGTCAGTGAAGGCAGAGGAACAAGAGGACCAGTGGGAAGAGCAGGACAAGGTGCCTTGTTGACTTGACCAGGGCCAGTCACATGAAAAAGCCTGAAGGCGAGGACTCAGGCTGCAGGGAAAGATGAAAAAAATGGAAGCAAATCATTCAGTTCCCCAAACTCAGAAAATAGTGTGGTTGAAGAAAGTCAAGTTAGATGAGAGTGAAATGACCTGCACAACACAAAATGGTAGAAATGGGATGAAGCCCTAGTCTGGCTAACTCAGTGATCCCCAGCAAGGGGAGAGTTTTACCTCCATGGAGCATTGGACAACGTCTGGAGACATCTTTGTCAGTTACACGTGGGGGCAGAGTGGAACGGTGGTCTGGATAGAGGACGGAGTCTAGTTGCTGCTAGATGCCAACTACATTGCTCAGCTTACCACAGCTGGGACAAAATACCTGACACACACACAACTCAAAGGAGGAGAAGTGGATTTGGGCTCACACCTTCTGAGCATTCAGTCCATGATAAGCTGGCTCCCAGGAAGATGCCTCATAGCAGAAGGGGAAGGCAGGAGAAAGCTGCTGAACTCATAGCACCCAGGCAGCAGGATGCAGGGGAACTGCACTGGAGAGGGAGGGAAAAGGGACTGTCACCCCACTGTGATCTGCTCAGCACACCGAGAAGTGTGCTTTCATAAGCTCATGGCTGTCTCTCGAGACAATCAAGCTGGGCATCAAGACGAGCCATCACACCAAGGATGCACAACAAAGTCCTTAACGGCAAAGGATTATCCATCTCCAAATGCCACTAATGTCAAGGTCAAGAAACCCTATTCCAAACTCTGTCCCATTTCTATTCTACCTACATTCCTCATGAAAGAAAAGGGGACTCACTGCGTGTGACTCAGACACCAACAATGACCCTCTACCATGTAAGAGCTTGGCGTTCTCATTTTGGTGCTTGACATAGTTAATTTTATGATTTGCTTGTGTGTAATCGCTTACTTAATGTGCATCTTGGAGCACCTGCGACCTGTGGGGTCCCCTACTGTCTGTCTTTCTTGGTGCTACAAAATCCACAAGCACTTGCTTCTGACTGTTTTTTGTGTACTTGCTTCGCCTCATGGCTGAAGGAGCCCAGAGCCGGGCACACGGGCGGCTCTTGTTCTGTGCCACTCATTATGAGAGTACTGTCCTGTGGACTGTGCCGTGGCTCCCCAGCTGTCCCCAGTCCCCACTGCGTACCTACTTTCCCTCATCATCATACCATGAAACCCCCTTCCTTTCTCCAGCATTTCACTACCTTTCACGTACACAGCGCTCCTTATGGAACGAAGTATTCGGCCTTCTCTTCTAATGGGGGAAGCAAACGGTGACACGCATCATTTGTTTTCTCACCGAATCGGGCATGACCACTGTTGGCCCTGGGAAGTTTACAACCACAGATCTGTCACTGCGGTATTGCTCACCTGTGCGTAGTCAGTCTCAGCACCGAGGTGGAGCAGCCTTGTTTACTCTCTATTTATGTTGATCGCATAGTTCTATTCTTATTGCGCTGAGCTGAGTAGTTCCACGTGCTTAGGAACCTTGCTGATTCCGGCTTTTGTTTATTTTAATGCAAAATTTATCTATTATTTATTTTGCTACTACTGCCTTCTCACTAAACTATCTTTTAGCTGTTAGGCATGAAGGTGGAGGGAAGGATTAATGAAAATCTTCCTGGTTCTTTGATGCTGAGAAGTGAAGTAGCTTGAGGTGTGTGTGCTCTATCGACCATACACAAACGGCAGAGCAGGACCCAGTGGAGTCACAGCCAGACCCCAGTCACACAGATCCCTTAGGAAACAAAGCTGGTCACTGGGACAGCCGGGTTCGGCCCACTCCACAGGCCGCTCACCGTGCTACGCCCAGGGGCTGGACAGCAGTGGGAAGGAGTTTATGGGACCTGGCTGCAGCTCAGTCTAGCTTTAGAAGCACTTGTGTTCTGACTCTGTCATGCTGTTTAGGTGGGGAAAACCTTGTGGAAAATCTCCAGCCTATAGATTTTAAAATTTCTATTTATTTAGTTGGCACTCTAGAATATAAAAGACCTGATTCATTCACTACGTACGATGCGCCAGAAACTCTGACCAAAGCTACTTTACTGAACGAGTCTCTGTTTACTTTCTCAACAGTATCAGAAAGCGCGACAGTGAGGAGTCTACTGGACTTGGAGGACTTCTGTAGGAAGACCAGAGGGTCTCCAGGTCCTCCGGTTAGACCAGCAAACACATCTGTGGCATCTCTGAGCATGCTCGCATTGATGGTGACGCCTCAGTTGTGTTTCTTGGAGCTGAACACGGTGAGTGAAAACTCCATCGTGCAGGAAAATGCACAAATCCTGAGTGAAGTTTCGTGAATGTTGACACATTGACACACTGGTGTGGCTCACATGATCATAAAAGTTTTGAGTGTATGTCTCACTCCAGAAAACTCCTTTACATACTTTTGTTGTCAAATTCTGACAGCCCTCATCCCCTCCAGAAACCACTCTTTCTTAAAACTTTATTTTATTAGTGTATGTCTGCAGTATATGCATGTTACAATCATCTCGGGGAGTTGGCGCTTGTATGTAACGCAGTTCGTTTCTTTTCCATCCCTCCCTGCCTCCTTCCCTCCTCCTCCGGTTCTCCTTTCTGCTGGAACACTGGCTGTTTGCAGAAGATTGCACCTGAGCTCTTACCTCTCCTCATGTACTAATTAGAATCAAAATGGATCAAAGATCTAAACATCACCTGCTGGGAGATAAAACAGGCAAAACACTTGAAGACATAAGATTAGGGAAGGATTTTCTAAAGAGAACCTCAATTGCACAAGAAATAACAGGAGGAATCAACACATGGGGTTCTAGCTCACTAAAAACCTTCTGTACAACAAAAAAAAATTAATTAGTAGAGTGAAGAGACAACCCACAGAATGAGAAGCAGTTTTTGCCAGCTACTCATCAGACAGAAGACTAATATCTAGAATTCAAAAATGTTGACCACCCAAAATTAAAAACCCAGTCAAGAAACAGGCAAATGAAATGAAAAGATACTTCACAGGGGAAGAAGAACAAATGACCAACAAATATGACCAACAAATATCTCTAGCCATTAGAAGAATGCAAATTAAACCAATGCTAAGATTCCACCTTACTCCAGAAAAAAATGCCAATCATAAAGAAACAAAAAAGATAATGAATGCTGGTGTAGAGAAAGGCAATGAGAAAGAAACTCTCCTACCTTTTTTGTGGGAATGCACACTGGCACAAGCGTTATGGAAATCAGCATGAATATTTCTAAAAGAGCTGAACTTATAAATTGCGTTTGACCTAAATATTCCCCTTCTAGGTTTCGTCCCAAAGAACTGAAGACATCCTATTACAGTGATTCATGTATGTCAACCACTGTTCTGATCTCTCACCTTTTAGTTATTTCTGCCTGATGGAGAGAACCTCAAGTGAATGGAAAATTACTGCATGTACTCTTATGTCTGGGTTTTTTCAATTAGTAAAATGACTTGGGCCTGGATTATCTTGTGTGTCAGTGGGTAATTTCTTTATTGCAGAGTTATAGTGTAGTAGTGTAGCATGATTTGTTTATCTGTTCTTTTGTTGATATCATTTTCAAAACTGTTCACAGTTTTGATTGGCTCCTATGAATAAAGAAGACCACAAGTCATTTTATCAGTTTCTGTTGGGTAAATAAGTAGTGAGTGAAATTGTTCAGCTATTAGATAGCATTGCCAATGTATGACCCCCCAAAATTTATACAACAAAGCTGTAGTTCTCAATGTGATGATATTTGGAGGTGGAAGTAATTAAGCCATGAGGGTTATGAGTAGGATGAGTGATATAAGAGAGGAAGTAAGAGAAATGATGTCTTTTTCCCTTTATGTATTAGTACATCAGGAAGTGGCCACTTGCAAACAGGAAGCAGATTTCACTAGGCACAAAATAGGCTGGCACCTTGACCTTGGATTTCTTGACCTCTAGAGCTGTGAGAAAGAAATATTTGCCGTTGAAGCCACCTACTCCATGATGCATAATGACAGTGGCCTGATCTAATAAGCAGATTTTCAATAATATGGGTCAAATTTCCCTTCCTCAAGCCGTGGGTAAATGTTCCACATCCTCACCAAAGCATTGTGTTGTCAATTTTTAAAACTCGTTTCAGTGGACATGTCATGATACCCTGTCATGATTTTTGGTTGTATTTCTGTGATTGCCAGTGATGACAAATACTTCTGTGCCTATTGACTGTTCTTATAGTTTTTATGAAATGTCTATGAAAAATTTTGCTCATTTTCTGTTACTGTTGTAGTATTTCCTTATATCTATATATTCGAGCTATAGATTCCTTGTCAGTTCTGGGTAGTGTGGGTGTCAGGACCATCAGAGATGTTCTTTTACCTTCTTAATTTTGTTGTTTGATGAGCAGTACTTTTTTAATTATTCTGATGTCCATGTGAATTTTTTTAAAAATTTCATTTTACTTTTAATGCAAACATAATAATGAGCTGTGTTTATACCACCAGGTCTCCCTCACTTGTGAGTTCTTAAAAATTTGGTCTCCTAGAAGTCGAGAGTAGAATAGTGCTTCCTCGGGGATGTGGAAAGTGGGAAGAAGGACCAACAAGAAGAGACAGGTAAAGGACTTGGATTTTGTTTTTGTTTTCGTTTGCTATTTTTAATATGCTGAGAAATCATTGCCTATCCCCAAGCCGGAGAGGTGGTTCCCTGTCTGCTTCTATAAATGCTGTCATTTTAGCTTTTACATATGCTTCCGTTTAAGATTTATCTGACTGGCTGCATGGCTGAGAGGTTGAAGTTTCTTTTTTTTCATGCAGAGATTTCTTGAGGCTTTAATAAAGTTTCTTTTTAAAAAATTATTTAAAGAGAAAAAAAACAGAAAAAGGGTAGAAATAATGCATAACTTCAAAAAAAAATAAACAGTAAGAAATCACTAGTTGATAAATTACATACTGTCCTCTTAGAAATAGTTGTTCAAGTTACAAAAGTAAAGCACACAAGGTGGACATTCACACAGCGAGACTGCAAACAGTTCTGTTCAACGATCCAACAAAACCTTAGTGATACGGTTATCAATCCTACACACTTAAGCGTACATGCAGTTGTATCCTTTAGAGCGCTTCCTTTTCCTCTCTTTTTTATAATAGCAATTACACATTTTGGGTTTTATTATTCCTACTTTTCTTATTACTTTTTACACTAGAGATACAATGTAATATTTATAAATATTATTTTTATTTATTTCACTAATGATGATAGTCTCAAGTTGCCTCCATTTACCTATGAAGGCCTCAAGATCAATCTTTTTTTATAGCTGAATAATATTCCATTGTATAAAAATACCACATCTTTTACATCCACTCTGTGGTTGGTGGGCATCTTGGTTGTTTCCAAGATTTAGCTGTTACAAATTGTGCTTTTATGAACATGGGTGCACATATATCACTGTGATATGAACTTTCAATTTTTCTGGGAAAATACTTAGGAGGGGAATAGCTGGGTTGAATGGAACTTCCAATCCTAGATTTTTGAGGAATCTCCATACTGATTTCCATAGTGGTTGCACCAGTCTTCACTCCCACCAACAGTGGAGCAGTGTTCCTTTTTCCCCGCAGCCTCACCAACATTTGTTATCACTTGATTTCTTGATGGCAGCCATTCTTTCCGAGGTGAGATGAAATCTTAATGCTGTTTTAACTTGCATTTCTCGAATGACCAGTGACAGTGAACATTTCTTCATATATTAATTTGCCACTTGCATATCTTCCTCTGAGAACTGTGTGTTTGCTCAGATGCCCATTTTTGGAGAGGGTCTTTGAATTTTGGGGGCTTGATGTTTTTCAGTTCTTTATTTGTTCTGGATATAAGTCCTTTGTCTGAGGGATTGTTGGCTAAAATTTTTTCCCATTCTGTGGGTTTTTTTTTTCACTCTGTTAGTGATTTCTTTTGAAGTGCAGAAACTTTTCAATAATATGACATCCCAGTTATTGATTCTTTGAAATGTTTCCCATGCAGTTTGGGTTTTGTTCATGAATTCTCTGTCTACCCCTATGTCTCCAAGATGTTTGCCTACCTTGTCTTCCAGTAGATTCAGTGTTTCTGTGTTGATATTTAGGTCCCTGATCCATTTAGACTTTACTTTTGTGCATGGTGATAGGCATGGATCTAGTTTCAGTCTTCGGCATGTGGAGAACCAATGTTTCCAACACCATTTATTAAAGAGGCTATCCTTTTCCCAGTGAACATGTTTAACCCCTTTGTCAAATATCAGGTGGCTGAGTGTCTTTGTAGTTGTGTTTCACCTTCTAATCTGTTCCATTGACCCTTAGGTCTATTTCTTTGCCAGTACCAGGCTGATTTTATCACTGTGGCTTTGTAGCATAGTTTCAAATCAGGAATTGAGATGCCTCCTGCCTTGCTTTTGCTATTCCAGGTTTCTTCTGTTTCCAAATGAATTTTAGGGATGTTTTCTCTATATCTGTGAGGTATGTTAATGATATTTTGACTGGGATTGTGTTTACAGGAGCACCCAACTATATAAGATAGATACTAATGGACTGAAAAACCAAATACACAAGAGCACAATTATAACACAGGACCTTAACAGCCCATTGTCACAAAGAGATAGACAAACTAGATAAAAAGTCAGCAAAGAAATAATAGAACTGAATCACACCTGAGAGCAATTGGACTTAGTAGGTGTTTACAGAGTGTAACCACATCAGAATATATATTGTTCTCAGCTGTGCATGGGACATTTTCGAAAATAGACCATATATTATCTCATAAAACATTCTTAAGTGACTGCAAAGGTATTGAAATTATCCCATACATAATATTTGGCCATAGTGCACTGAAATTGGAAATTAATGACAAAAGAAATTGCAAAACCTGCATAAATACATGTATATTAAATAACAACCTTTTGAACAATCAGTGGGCTACAGATGAAATTAAAGAAGAAATAAAGCAATACCTACAATTCAATGAAAATGAGAACAGATTACAACATACTGTAGTGTGTCGGATGCAATGAAAGTGGTCTTAAGAGGGAAATATATAGCAATAAATTGTCATATCAAGAAAACAGAATGTACACAAATGAACAACAAGATTAGAGCAGAAATCAATGCAATTGAAACTAAAAAAATACAAAGAATTAATGAATCAAAAAGTTTTTTTGAGAAAATAGACAAAAATTGGCAAACCTCTAGCTAACCTTGTAAAGAAAAAGGAAGAAAAACCCAAATTCATGCAATATGGACTGAAAAGGGGGAAATTACTACAGATCCCATGGAAATTCAAAAGATCATGAATACCTACTTTGAAAATCTCTACTCACATAGAGTGGAAAACACAGAGGAAATGGACAGATTTCTAGAAACATATGAACTACCAAAGCTCAACCAAGAAGAAATAGCAATTTTGAATAACCCAATACCAGCTATTAAAATTGAAAACATAATTAAAAACTTACCAACAAAGAAAAGCCCAGGACCTGATGGATTCACAGGTGAATTCTACAAGAAATTTAGAGAAGATTTGATGCCAACACTCCTTAAACTCTTCAATCAAATTGAAAAGGAAGCAATCCTCCCTAAATCACTCCTAGAGGCAAGTATTACTCTCATACCAAAACCAGAGAAAGACCGAACCAAAAAGGATAACTATAGACCAGTCTCACTAATGAACATTGATGCAAAGATTCTCAATAAAATACTGGCAAATAGAATGCAACAAAACATCAAGAAGATTATACAAAATGACCAAGTGGGATTCAGTCCAGGAATGCAGGGATGGTTTAACATATGCAAATCAATAAATGTAATACACCACATTACCAGAGCCAAAAACAAAAACCACATGGTCATCTCAGTAGATGCAGAAAAAGCTTTCAATAAACTCCAACACATGTGCATGATAAAAACCCTTCAGAAACTTGAAATACACAGTGTCTACCTCAACCTTATAAAGGCCATCTATGACAAACCAACAGCCAACATTATACTAAATGGACAAAAATTGAAAGTTTTTGCTCTAAAATCAGGAACAAGACAAGGATGTCCTCTTCAGTATAGTTCTGAAAACACTAGCCAGGGCAATCAGACAAGAAAGAGAAATAAAAGGAATAAAGAGAGGAAAGGAAGAAGTTAAATTATCACTATTTTCAGATGACATGATACTCTATATAGAAGACCCAAAAAACTCCATTAAAAGACTACCAGAGGTAATAAATAAGTTCAGCAGTGTAGCTGGATACAAAGTCAGCGCTCAAAAATCAATAGCATTCCTGTGCACAAACAAAAAACTCACCAAGAGAGAAATTATGGAAATACTGCCCTTCACAATAGCATCTAAAAAAAAATGAAATACTTAGGAATTAACCTAACTAAGAATGTAAAAGACCTATATGCTGAAAATTATGCTACGCTACAAAGGAGATTGACGAGGATATTAGTGGAAGGATATTCCTTGCTCTCAGCTAGGAAGAACCAACATTGTGAAAATGGCCATACTCCCCAAACTGTTATAAACCTTCCCTTAGAGGCATCAGGGACAGCTATTGTCAACCTCTTTTAGGGACAGAGCAGATTCCTGAGGTGCATGTGAATGCTGAGGTTTTTCTAAGGTCACACGGGTAAGGAGTGGATTTGGGTCCTGCTTGCTACCCCTACCTTCACACTGCAGTGATGTTGGTAAAACTCCGGACAAGTGAGGGATGCCTGTGACCCATCTCCCAGGCTGATGGAGGACAGAATCGGTGTCTGCATTCCAGACAATTTGTGTACCCATCATACATTCAGTCTTGTTCAGAAAACAGCTGCAGTCTCACCTGGACCCACACTCACTGTTGCTGTCCTCTCCTGTTCTCCATTCATTGTAAAGAAAGAAATGACGGGCGTGTGGGGGGAGGGGTACATGAAGTGACCTCCTCACGTTGTGCATTTGCAGCAAAGGATCACATTGTTCCCCATGCAGTTAGAGTTTATTGCTGCAAAACCAAAATTAACTTAAAAAGTGAAAATTCTGATACAAATTCATTAAGCACCTATTGCAGGCCAGAAAACTGAGTAAATGCAAAGTGGGAAAGGTACTCCCTCCTCATCAGTATGGAGGACACACTTGCCTGCCCCATGGACCACAAAAGAAGGGTTTGGAAGGTGGGATATTGTGGCCAGGTGAGCAGGGGAATTGCAGCAGAGAGAAGATTTGATCCGTCTAGAGGAGATTTGACTGAAACATGAGAGGCCACGTAATTTATTGGTGAATGTTTTTTGAAGGAATAAGATTTGGTCTCAAGGGCACTGTAATATTTTGTGAATAAATTACCAAAGGTGCGATGCTCTAAGAGCCACTGTAAATAAATGAAGCTTGGCTGTGTCACTTCACCTTTCTTTTTTGTTGTTCTCAGCGTAATATTCATCCATCTCCCCTCCACACCGAGTGTGCAAATAGTAGTGCCTGGTTTTGCACAATCACCAATGGCTGTGGTTGCTGCCTTCAGGACCTCAGAGGTGAGTCTTTGCAGCAGCTCATTTATTAGCGACAAGCTTTGCCTTTTTCATATTGTGTGTGTTTGTAAGAGCTCCAGGCAGATTTGGGCGGTGCACCCCCACCAGCGCGTGGGTGTCTGTGTACACTTACCCCTTTCCCATAATCGGCCAACTGCACCTTGGTGATGAGAAGATCTCACCCTCTGGTGTTGGATGACTCGGGCCTACCCTGAAGCACACGGTCATCTTTCACGGTTTATTTAGATGTAGCACCCTGTATTGGCTTCATAGAACAAATTGGGACATTTCCAGCTTTTCTGTTTTGGCACAGTTTCATAAGACATAGGGATTTCCTCTTCATCAACTTCATCGAGATAAAATTTATATACGCTAAAACAAACTCATTTTAAGAGCCTGGTTTGGTAAGTCTTAAAATACACACACTCATGTAAATGCCATCACCATCAAAATGAAATTAAAACTTTTTAAACCCCAAAATGTCTTTCTCATATCTCTCTTAGTTAATTCCCCAAGATCTCACCCTCCTTATCTACTGTTCTGCTTGTGTTCACTACAGATTAATTCTGTATTTCCAAGAATTTCATATAAGTGAGGTCATAAAAGACTCTTGTACCTAGGCTTTTTATTCAGTCAGATATTTCTGAGATTCCTCAGTGTTGTTGCTTATATCAGGAAAATGTTTATTTTCCTTGCCGAATATTATTTCACTGTATGGATCTGTTATAATTTGTTTATTTACCGGTCAATGGGCATTTGGGTTGTTGTCAGTTTCAGGTTATTTGGAATAAACCTGCTACAAATATTTGCATTCAGGTTTTTATGTGTCCATATGTTTTCAATTCTTTTGGGCAAATTCCCAAGAGTCAGATAGCTAGGTCATATGGTAAGTGAATGCTTACCTTTATTTGAAATTGTCAGACTATTTTCCCAAGTTTTCCACACTTTGCATTTCCAACCCTCACACATGCAGATTTCAGTTGCCCCATATTCTTGCCAACAATTGGTATCGTTGGCTTTTTAACCGTTGGCCACACTCTTAGCACATAGCAGATTCCACTTGGGGTTTAGCATGCATGTTCTTGAGGACTGGTGGTTTTAAACTTCTGCATATGGTTCTCGGCTGTTGGTACCTCTTTGCTGAGTGCCTGTTTAAAGCTTTCGTTATTTGGCTTTCCTATGGTCTTTGTTTTCTTAATATTTAATGATAGGAACCCTTTGTATCTTTTGCACTTGTCAGATATATGTATTTGCTCCCAGTCTTTATTTACTTAACTGTCTTCCAAAGAGCAAAATGTGTTAATTTTAATAAAGGACAAATACTTTTGGAGAGATGAATTTTTAAATACTTCCGATAATTTTTTCACTTTCTTAATTGATTTTGCAATTTATATTCTTCCTGTTAATTGTCCATTTTGTAAACTTTTCAAAATGTATTGGCACTATGCAAATAATATTATTTAAGCTTGGTGCTCTGATTCTATAATTTCATATAGCCTCTTATTTCTGAGGTTGCTCACTTTTGTGTCCCTTTTTCATTTTTTATTTTTTTAACAAGTTATTTTGCTCTTTGACTCATATTTTCAAAGAATTTGACTTTACGGATTATACCCTCATTTTTGTTTCTTGTATAAGACATTTCTGGTTTTATCTGGTTGATTCTTCTAATTTATTTAGATTAATTTTGTGGGTTTTTCTTAGCATTTTAATTTAAATTTTTCATTCATCTTTTTCCAATATTTGTTTTTTAATAAGTGTAGTTGTGGTCAGAGGTATTTTACTTTTTGATCATTTATTTAAATATTTAAATATTTATGTATTTAATATTCAAATGTATTTAAATTTATTTGATCATGTATTTAAATATTATATTTCTTTCATTTGTACTCAAAATGTTTTTATTTTCTGTTGCAATGTCTTTATCTAAACATATATGTACAAGAATATTTTTCCAATTTAATGTGAAAGATTTTTACTTATTTTTTTAAAATAAAAGTAGTATCATTAGATAATTTTCCTCTTATTTTCTACTTTTGGGACCTTGTTTACATCTTATGTGATCTATCATTCATGGTCAATTTTGTTTTCTGTGTCAGGAGATTTTGAAAAGTTTTGTATTTTCCATTTGGCACTGCATGTTAATGGTGTGCTCATTTTTTTCTATATTTTTGCTTATTTTTGGTTTACTTGATGTGACATTTGATCTGTGAGGAATGTGTTAAAATCTTCTATTATGATTGTGGATTTATTAGTTTTTCTTTGCATTCCCAACAGGTTTTGTTTTGTGTATTTGGGAGTTTGTTACTAGATGTGTGAATATTCTTTTTGATGGAGTGTAATATTTAATAATATTGAGATCTTTTTTGTCTTATTTTATATTTTTGACTTGGATTCTATGCTGTCTGATATATATTTTCTTCACCTCTTTTATTGAAGCATTTGCTGATTTCTCTCTTTCCATCTGTCTATTTTCAGGCTTTCCTTGTCATTTTGTTTTAGGGGCATGTCTCATAAATATTGCATCACTTTGTTTTTCTTAAATTTTGCTTTTTAAAATTCCCAGTCTGAAAATCATAATCTTTTCATAAGGCGATTTGACCCATTAACATTTATTGTAATTATTGGTACTGTAAAACATGTCGGTGTCTTTAATTTCTATTTATTCTACTTTCTTATATTTCCCTTTCCAAATATCTCCTATTGGTTTTGTATTCTTTGGTCTACTGTTTTCTTCTAGGGCATTGATGACAAATCTTTTAAAGCTTTCAATGATACAAACAGCCCACCATGGCACACATGCCATAGGTTTGACACCACTGCTCTAGGGTATTAAAAGATGTGTTTTTGATCTTAAGCAATTATGGATTCATAACACAAAGATACTAGGAATAGTTCGATAGACTTCATCAGACCATGGGAGGTGAGGCACAGAA
This sequence comes from Hydrochoerus hydrochaeris, assembly GCA_004027455.1. Lineage (NCBI taxonomy): Eukaryota > Metazoa > Chordata > Mammalia > Rodentia > Hydrochaeridae > Hydrochoerus > Hydrochoerus hydrochaeris. Next base: position 23,824 of record PVLA01007193.1, on the reverse strand, counting down.
TTTTAAGAAGAAGAAATGTTGTAGCCACTGGAATCACAATAAGATACTTGTTTAGTAAGGTTTTCACTCACTTATTCCTTTAACAGTATCTGTTGAGTATCTGTGGTGTGTAAGTGGAGCACCTCTAGGTGCTGGGAAGTGTAGGCATTGAGTCTCTGCAGTGGGGACCTAAAACTGTCTCACACCTGTGAAGTTCGGGGCCAGGTATGGGCTGCAGGAGTGAATCACCTGTTCTGGCAGAGGCTGGGCAGCAAGGGAGGTAAGTTACATGGGTAGAGGGAGGAGGTGTGGGGACAGCAGTGTCTGTTCTGCATGCTATCTGGGCAATGTGTGTGTGCATGCAGATGTGCGTGCATGTGTGTGTGTGTGGAGCCTGAGCAGTGTGGCTGGCAGGTTCTAGCTGAGAACCTGCAGGACAAAGTCTGCAGAAGTCACAGGGGGTCCTAGAGTCACAGATCTCAGAGGCCCTAAAACATGCTCTGCAGCATAGTGACAGTGAAGAGTGACAGTGAACTTCACTGAACCACGGAGGACCTTTTTAGAGCCCGGGGACACTGGACTCAGTGTTCAGCCTCTCTTCTGGCAGGAGAATATAAGAATACACAGCTTCTCTGTGAATTGGGTGCCATTCCAGGGAAGGGAATGGGAGAGAACTCATAGATTTTGGAAACTTGCATATCATAGGCAACCTCCATGCCCTGTGCCCCGATTCCCATGGCCATCCTGCCTCCTGGACAGTCTGGGTGATGCTGTCACCATGGTGCAAACTAAGGGAACTGAGCTAAGGTCCAGGGGACAAAGTAATAGCTCAGTGGCATAGGATTGGGGCCTGAGCATCCAATCCTAGCACAGCCTAACTGGATAATGGAATGTTTTCTTTCTTCTTTTATTTTTGTATGTATGTATGTATGTATGTATGTATGTATGTATGTATGTATAAATGTGTGTACTCTGAGGTTTAAACCCAGGGATAACTAGCTACATCCTGACTGTATTCTCTATGTTTGTCTGTCTCTGTCTCTGCCTGTCTGTGTCTGTCTGTCTCTGTCTCTCTCATCTTGTTAAGTCGCCCAGGCTAGCCTTGAGTTTGCTCCTGCCTTAGCCTCCTTAGTAGCTGGGACAACAGGCATGAGTCACTCCACCTGGACACCTTAAAGGTGTGTGTGAGAGCCCGTCATGTCCAAGTGACCTGGCCAGTAGCAGCCTGCAGGTGCCTCAGTGGATGGGCAGTGCATCCAGAGCGTCCATCCCCATGGAGGAAGAGGCTGCAGCAGGGCATTTTCTGGAAGGAGCTCCTCTTGAGGAAGCCACTGAGCCACAGCAGCCAGGCAGTGCCAGCCTGTGCACACAGCCCACTTGAGCCACCCATGCTTGACAGGATAATGGGCCTTGCTGGTGAGGTCTCCTGTCAGCGAGCTCCCGGCTCCCAGGAGCCAGAGGGGTTCACTCTCCCTTTTCCCACTTCCGGCAGCTCATTTACAAACTCCCATGCCACAGGGCTCCTTGGGACACGAGGAGGTATCTTTGTCCCACTTCCCTATGCTGAGGTCCTAGAGGCCAGGGCTGAGTCTCTTTTATCTCACCAAAGGGTGATGCAGGTGCTGGATGTACTTCTCCAAGCAATGAGTGAGAAAAAGAGATCCGAGATGCCGAACTAGAGTGCGGGTCTCACCGGTCTAGCCTGCGCCTGTGCAGGGAGGGGGCTCCCCTGACTGATTCCTCCCCCGTGTGTATTCCACAGGCCTTCGCGACACTGGTGGGCCCGTGGTCCACACGAGACTACTGCTGCTACCATGCGGGTAGAAGGCAGCAGAGTGAGGGCAGGGGGGCAGGGAAGCCGGGGCCCGGAGTGGATAGGAATTCCTTGGAAGTTTGTGCTTCAAACTGCCCTCAGCCTGGGTAGGGCAGGAGAGGCCCAGTGTACTGTGGCAGATTGGATAGTGAGTCCCTTTATGGTGGAAGTTTGCCTACTAGGATGGGGCTTTGCAGGGCATGTTCGGAGACAGAGTGGCTGCTTCTAACGGGCATGAGTTTTAATGCTTTATGATCAGGCATGGGGATGTTAAGCAACACCAGCAGAACTATTACAGAATTTAATGTGCTGTAATATCCTCAGCCATGTAAATCTGCTCGCAGTCCAATTACTAAAGGGATATATTTACCAGAGGATCTCAAAGCACCTTATAATTACTGTAATGTTATTTTGCTCTCAATTATGGGCACCATCAAAAACATCTTTCAAAGGAAAATTGCAACTCAAGAGATTATGAATTAATAATAATAATACTAATAATAGCAATAACAACTAAAAGCTTTGGTGGTGAGTCTTTAGAAACAATAACCTTCACTTTCCAATCCACTGGTTCCCTCGATTCACACGGCAGCCTTGTGCGTTAAGGACTGCCAGTCCCAATTTACAAACGGAATTAAAATGCTCAGAGAAATTCTCAGTGAAGAGCCCATGTCTAGGACAATCTGACTTCTGACACAGCCTACAGGGCCATTGCGGGAGCCGTGCTGTCCTCAGGAACATTCTCAGTGTCTTAGAGGTGTGGATCTGACCCACAGTCCCTCAAAAACACCTGCTGCCGAGCGCTAAGCATTAGCACCACGTGGGCTGCTGTGGGCTGCTGTGGGCTGCTGTGGGCTGCTGTGGGCTGCTGGCTGCACCGACTCTGGGGCACCATCTACACATTTCTGCATCAACTCATCACAGTTGTGACCTCCACTCTTTGAGAGCAGGCAGCTCAGGTTCCCACCTCCCCATCCCCAGGGTTCCAGGCTCCCATGATGATGCTTAGAGATGTCCATAAAGCAATCTTGGTGGTTTGTTGCTTGCTGTGGTGACCTCACAGGACAATGGGCCCAGCACGTGGCCTCCTCTGCTCCTACAGCCTGGTTCTTGCTAAGGCCTTTCTGGGGCTGGCAAAGTCACCTTCAAGCCATTTCCTATAGGACCCAGCTTCTGCAGTTGGAGGCTTTGGAGTCTGGGCTTTGGTACCTATGGCCCTGAGGTTGTGCGAGGGTTTCGTTCTGACCACAATCTGCTGTGGTTCTGGGCTCTGGTGATTCTGCAAGCTCCTTGGCCTCGAGAGCATCCTGTGGGGTGTCCTGCAGCCTGCACCCACTCTGTTGTATCCCTGGTAGCCAGACTGGCTGAAAACCTCTGCACCATGGACAAACCCAGCAAGGACCAGTGCCTGGCCCAGTGTAGCAGCATCACCTGCAGCACCCAGGGACCTAGCACGTGGCTGTAGTTTTAAGCAGAGTTAAGTTTTAGTGCATTTGTTATGCAGCAATCACCAGCAGATTCAACATCTTCTCCAAGCAGCAGCTCTCTCAAAAGGGTTTCCTCATCTTTCCCTAAAATCTCTATCAGGGGCACCTTGTTCAGCACCAGAGCCAGGGTTGACATCTCTGTGTCCAGCCACTTCTGGGCCTCCCAACCCTCCTTGTCTTCCGCTCCCCGGGGTGCATCTCTGAGCTCTGTGATGCTTCGGCTCTGTGATGCATCTTCCCCCAGACTGGGCCCACTTCCTGATTAAGGCTGGAACAGCATCCCGTGTCCTGCGCTGGAGCAGGGGATGTGTACCTCCTCCTTGAGGGGCTGGGAGAGGACGGGAGTGGACTGGGAAGGAGGAGGCTGGCGTTGGCGGAGGACCTACTGAGGCTCCCATGTCTCGCTCTCATTTGCTGCTCTGTCTTTTTGGCCTCCGTCAAGTTAAGGACCATCCTGCTTCACAGAGGAGGAAAGCAAGCATGGCTGATTTGCCGCCGAGTCGCTCACAGATCAGTCTTGGTGCAAAGCCGGCCAACTGGGAGCCCGAGCTGGTGCTTGTAACCACGAAGTAACACCATCCCTCGGGAGCAAGAGGACTTGGAGGGGTGCTCACAGCTGAGCAAATGCTGTTTGAGGGCAGAGTGGGCTGGAAGCACGGCAGCCAGAGCAAGAGTGACATGGATGGCTGCTTGTTGTGGGGAGGAACGTGGAATGTGCCTGCTTGCGAGGGGAGTGAGAGTGTGCGGAGGAGCGGCTGAGTCCACGCGCAGGGGACAGAGACCTGAGTCCCTGCAGAGAGGTTTTCCTGACGGGCTGGGCACGCTTGGTCCCCTTGCCAGGCTTCAGGCCGCCCTCCCTGGCCACAGTGCACTGCAGTTGCTGCTCGCACCCCCGCACGTTGCTTCCCAGCTCACAGAGCTGCAAATCCAATTTCCCAAAATAGCTCCCAATATAACACACAAGCCAGGGGTGCAGGGCGGCGCAGGGCACTCCAGATGCGGCGAGGAGCACTTCAGAGGCTCATTACAATCAGCAAAGACGGATCTTGGCACAGGCTGTTGTCTCTTCTTACAGCTCCTGACTCTCAACAGGCCCTTGGCTTCCTCCTTCCCAGGGTCTGCACCTCGGCAGGAGGCTTAGCTGGAGAAGAGACACTCGTGGGTGTATGGTGAGCTGAGATCCTGCACCGAGGCCCCACCCCTCCCTCTGCTTTCCCCTTCTGCCCGAGTCTGAACCTTTGGCTGGTCTTTCAGAGTCCTTTGTCCCCAGAATGCATCTTGTTTCTTCAGTGTCTTCTCCTCTGTGGTCACTCCCACTGCAAGGTTCATTCCCTGGGCTCCAGCAGCCATGTACCTGAAACCCTCCCCGCTGTCCAGCACTAGCTGCAGAGATCTGCTGGGCACCCCCATCCCACCAGCCCCAGCTGGGTTGGCACACACCCCTGTACTTCTGCATTACCAGGCTCCACCCTCCCCGCTAAGCTCTGACTCCTTCAAGGCTTATTTGTATTTGTATTCTCCGCCACTGATTGCTGTTAAATATGTACATTAGAAGCTACAATTACTGATCGTTTTAGCACAATTGTGGCCTCCTTTTATTCTAGTGGAACAATGGGCTCTGAACTGATAGTCTGGCCCCCCCAGCTGCTTTTCGGCAGCAGTTTAACCCCGTTCCATGCCTCGTTTCTGACACAAAGAGCAGAGGGATGTCAGCTCTGTAATTCCCAGTTCAGATGTTGTTATGTGACCTCGGTGGCTGTCTGACCCCTCGGCACCTTGTACTTCTCCTCTGCATAGTGGGAATAATGATATCTAGCATAGGATAGTGGTGCACAGAGTTAGCAAAAAATACCTAAAGTACCTGACCAAGGGCTGGCCTGTACTGATATTAGATTTTTATTTGACAACACTGGACATTGAACTCAGGACTTGGCATGTGCTAGGTAAGTGCTCTGCTACTAAGCTACTCCATGATCCCTTAGGATTGCTACTATCATGAAAAGAAAAAAAAGCAGTTTAAATGTCCAACTGTGCTGACTTCTTACATGCCAAGCCCTGTGCCAGCTCTTTCTTTGCCTCTGAATAGAACCCTGTGAGGCAGGCATGGCATTTCCACCTTTTTAGTTGTGTGGATGTATTCACACTGAGTCTCCGAGGTTTAGGTAACTAATCCAAGGTCATCCAAGGGCACAGGCATCAGACAATCACCCCACAGAGGAGGCTGAGCTCTGGAGGCTTTTACCAAATGTTATTCCTGGGTTATAGATGATCTCCAGCAGATGCAAAGATCCTCACCGGTGACCAGGAAGAGCTTCCTCATTGAGGCAGGAGTTGACCTCCAGGCCCCATGACTTCGGCTCCCTCGGTCCATGCCCCGGCTTTCAGATTCAGCGTGAGAGCGCTTGTGTAGACCACACTCTAATTTCAGCAATGCCTCATCACCCTGGGAGGTGCTTGCATGTCCTGTGAAGCTATTTTTTTTTCTTACCAAGTTGTTCACAGTTTGCTGGGAGGTGATGCTTTCTTGGGATGCTTTACTTTGCAGGTCTTTAAACCTCAGGCTTTTCACAGGAAGGAACCGGAGAGGTGACATTCGCACAAGCATTGGTTCATTTACTCATGCCACAACCCAGACATTAGACACTGGGTGGACACACAGGTACAGGGCAGCAGGGCCCTCAGTGGTGAGCTCAGAGGCTGTGAAAGGGAGCAAAGTGAAGCACCTGACAGGTCTGACCGAAGCACCATCCTGTGCCCTCTCTCCAACGCCTGTCTGTCTCGGTTTAGGTAAGAGTGTTCTCATTCTGACCCATCTTACAGGAAATAAAAAATGCCTGCTCATTCATTCACTCTTTTGCTTGCTAATTCCCTTATGTGTCACTCGCTCTGGGCCAGGACTTGTCCTGGGTACTGAGTGGAGGACCTGGGAACCCATCCTCACAGTACAGTAGGACTGAGTGACAGAGAAGAGCCGTGACAGAGAAGGACAGGGGATGCAGAGACGCACAGGAACTCAAGGCTGGAGAGTCCAAGAGGGCTCTGGCAGGAAGGGTTGAGCGAGCGCAGAGGGAAGCGCTGAGTGGAAGCATGGGGTTCTGGGAGAGGGAGGAAAGGAGGTGCCCACCAGACTGCTCTCTGCTCTCCCTGAGGATCCTGTGAGGTCTCTGCTCTAATCTGCTGCAGCCCTTTTTTATATACTGGGTTTGAGAATATTAGTATAAGCCAGTATTTTACACATGTTTTCAGTTACTAGCCCGTGAAGAGACACCCAGAAGGTTCTTAGCCAGCCTTTTGCAGCAGGCGTGCAGTGGCCTCTTGTCCTCACCCCTGGTGCACGGCTGGTGGTGTTGGAAAACCTACTCCCGTGTGTATTCATCACTGCCCCATTGCTGGGACCCAGCACCCACAGTTTAAAGGAAGAGAGGTTCATTTGGCTCATGGTTTCAGGGGGTTCAGTCCTGGGTTGGCTGTCCTAAGACAGGGACATCATGCCTGAAGGTGATGGTGGCACCACGCTATGTAGTTCACCGTGGCTGGGAAATGGCACAGAGGAAGAGTGCCAAGGAGTGGGGTGAAGGGAAAACTGAGACCCCAGAGCCTATCTAGACACACCCAGAAATGGGCTTTGCTCATCCCCAAGGTGGCTCCCAAGCCAACCAAGTTGACAGTTAATTTTAACCAATACCCCACGAGGGCAGTGGTCTCCCATGGAATGTTCTTGAAGGAGTGCTTTCATCCTGGATGACATTTTGTACTGTTAGCTTGGCTGTACAATAGAACCTGGGCTTCTTTGATTAGATTGTTTCCCCATCCACTGTATTTGCTTTAGCTTACCAATTTCATCTGAATTCACACCCGCTGACCACTGTGTTTCTCTGGAAAGCTTAGCCTGGAAGAAACCAGAGGTTGCCTTACTTGAAAGCATTCTGTGCTGTCTCCCAGGCAGCATCACCCATGGACACTTATTTTACTTGGTTTCTACAAAAGCTTAATAACCATCAGGTTTTTTTTCTTTTCTCTGCTTACACAATTAATGTATGTGTGTCATAGAGAATTCACAAAACAAAAAAAATTGAGAGCAAAAAATAACATCTAGACATTCACAAACCTAGGAAAACAGCCATTGAAACATTGCAGTTACTATTTTCAGCACTGAATAACAGTTCATTAGGTTAGAACCATCATTTGCTTAACGCGTCAGGTAGGTTGGAGAGCACAAAGGTGGTTCCCAGGCTTTGTTTCTTAAGAACTCTCAGCAGACAACTTTGTGCTGTAGATTTTTTTTTCACACTTATATTAAAGAAACATTCATTTAAATTACAGCCTCTGGTATAGAAAAAGATTGCAAATCTAATGCCTGAGATCTCAGCAGGCTCATGGTTTAAGGAAGGATGGAAGATGGGAGAGATGGGAGGGAGGAAGAGAGAGAGAGAGAGAGAGAGAGAGAGAGAGAGAAGATGCAAAGGGCAGCTGAGAAACTAACCCATGACTTAACCCCCATAAGATGCAAATCCTACCCCTCCCATAAAGTGGAAAAGCAGAGTTATTGAGGGAATTAAGTGAGGAAATACAGACGAAGTGCTAAACAGAGCCCTCGGGACATGTCAAGCCCTCCGAGGACTCTCATCACTGTTGTGGAAGTCAGGGCGGGCTCCAGCTCAGGTGTGATGCTCCTGAATGCGCTGGGGGTTGCTGTGCCAGCAATCTTGGTGTCTTGCACCAACAGGAATCTCTCTTCCCCCTCTTTCCTGGGCCCCAGGCTCCCACAGCAGCCACCCCTCCCATGCACACGGCCTCCGTGAAAATCTGGGGAACCGGGAAGAATGGAACAGTCTCTAGGAAGAGAGGAGGAAGCTAATGTTACTTGAAATGGAGAGCATTTAGGGCGCTACTTCCACAGTGATGCCCCGGAGCAAGATGTGGCTGATGACAGCAGGAATAAGACCCAGCAGGAGGTGGGAGGGGCCTCTTTGGCAGTTTCACTCCTGATAGGAACAAAGCCAGGGCCTTGGTCTTGGAGGAGCAGCCAGGCTGGGGAGTTTGTAAGGCCATGAGCCTCCTGGGCGCTAATTACAGCCCAACTGCCTGGCTGCAGAAGCTCTGTGCTGGGAATCAGTGGCTTGGCCTTGATTTCCCAGGCACTCATGGTCCAAGCAGGCTCAGTCTGTCTCTTGCCTCTGACAGTAGCCTATGCTGTTCTTACTCCTGGGGTCCTATTGGAGCAGCCCCTAGGTAGACCTTGCTTCCTGGACCGGGCCCGCTTCAGCCCAGCCTCCTATGGTGGCAGGGACTTAGATATGCAAGCTGGGGGGTCCCTTTTCTACAGGGCTCTGGGGATAGTGACTCAAGAGCTCTGTCTGCTACCTTCCCTTCCTTCCTGATATTTCCCCAGTTTTATGTTTTCTCTTTTCTCCGGGTTTACTATGCGGAGAGAACACTGTATTGTACGGTTCCAGTATAATTCCCAGTACAAGGACCTGGGAGAGAAATTGAAGGGAGGTTTGAAATGCTTGGATATTTTGCTTGGACCTTGAGACTTTGAGTATACAATGTTCCCAGTTTACACCCAGTTCTAACATTCTGTGATTCTGCCTAAATATGAAATACCAAATCATTAAAATCGAGCACCCACCCTGGGATAGAATCAGAAGGTAACGTACAATTGAAGTCTGCCCGAGTCTACAAAAAAATGATTTTGATGTGCTAATGGCTCCTCACAGAAATAGAGGACATTGATTACACTAATAAGCTATTAAATGGAGGAAGATTAATCATGTCGGCTTAAATTTAACCCATTTCTTAGGATTGCAGTGCGTTAACGATAGCCACACGCTTGTGTTTGTCTGTGCGCATTCCTTCTATACGAAAAATCTATAAAACTAATCCAACTGGCATAGAAAAGTTTTGTGCTAATAAGGTTGCTAATAGAGCTTAGGCCCAGGGTTTAAATAACTAACATTGAATGCAGAAAAGAAACATTTTAATTATTTAATAGGGCATGAAAAGGAATTCCAAAGTATTTCTACAGAAGCAATCCCAATGGGGATAATTTTGGTCCCCAAATTTTATTCTTATTCTTTGAAGATGATGGCCTGGGCTTCTTACTTCATTGGATTAAAGGAAGGGAAATCCTCAGGGGAAAGTGGTAGGAAGATGTGCTCATTTAGAGACCAGCAGGGGAGGCTGTGCTCCAGCAAAGGGAGGCATTTAGGGGAGATGAGGTGTCCCAAAGACAAGACGGAAGAGTTGAGATGCAGGAAAACACATCTTGGGACAACCCTTGGGTCCTTATAAATAATCATGATACTTTGCATCTCAGTCGTTTTATAATTTATGGTGTATTTTCCTACATGCTCATCGGAACTCTCCAATGAAGTTCTTATTCCTGTTTTTGTAGACAAGGAAACCGGGGCTCAGAAAACTCACAGGTGCCCCATGAAATAAGCCCCTAGGGCATCTTAGTGGGCTCCTGGTGGTAGTGGACTTCCGGGCCATGCTTCAGGTTCTGACTTGGGTGTCTCACTTCCCCAAGGGGCAGCCAGAACACGAGTAGTGGCAGAGGAAGAAAGGTGTTCTCCACGGAAGCTCCTGGTTTTAGGGTTCAGCACCACATTTTGTGTCTTACCACACTGCTGTTCCAGGCTGTGACAGAAGTCTGCTCATTCATAGCAAAGATGGAAATGCCCTGGAAACTGAGCAAGACATGGGTCTAAGGCTGAGGCTTAGGACAGTGTGTCTGCAGCAGCAGGACACATTTGCCCCTCTGGTTCTGGGCCCTTCAGCCCCATAAGGCTCCCCTCTTACCAACACCCTCATCCTCCGAGGCTCTCACTGCTCCAGCCTCCGGCCGGTGGAGCTCTTGTCTGTATGTTTGCCTCCCGCAACCCTCACTCAGCTACTTTCCCAACATGACTCAGTGCACATTGGGCATCCCTGATGCAAAAATCCAAAATTTAAAAATCCTCCAAAAAGTGAATCCTTTGGAGCACCCACAGGATGCCACCAGTGGAAAATTCCACACTTTGAAACTTTGTTTAGTGCATGAGTACTTAAACTATTGTGTAAATTTGTCTTCAGTCTATGTGTACAGGGTACAGGGAGCATACACAAATTACATGTTTAAACTTGGGTCCCATCCATGGCGTATCTTATTACATGTGTGCAAATACTCCAAAACCTGAAAAAAAAAATGTGAAATCCAAAACACTTCTGCTCTCAAACCTTTCAGACAAGGGATATTCAACTTGTGCTTGCATCCTCTTAAATGATCTCAAAAATAGACCCCAGAGACCACCCCTGGTCTCCCGTTTTAAGAAGCTGGGTGGAGGGGTGTAGAGACGTCAGGCTCCTTTGCAGTTTGCAGTTTTAGCAGTGAAGCTTTAACTACACACGTTCTACTTGCAGCTGGCCAAACAGATCCTTGGGAGAGTTATTTTGTGAGTCCTTTAGACATCAAGTAATTCTTCAAAATCACGTTGATGCATTTAATTAAATCCTGGGTTGGATTGAGCGTTCTGGAATGTATACCCAAGTTCAGGAAGTTTAAAGTACTTAACAAAATGCATTTTTGTTCCTGTTGGATCTTGAATGTCAGAGTAATTTATGTGGGGCCGGTTCTTCCTTTCTCTTCTGTAAAAGAGATAAGAGTAACCAGGGGCCTTTATACCATGTGTGGCCGCCACTTCTGTGTTGTCATCTCCTCCCCTCCCAGCTCTCTCTCAACAAAATAGGCCAATGAATTTGGATTCTCCACTGAAGCCAAGGGGCAAATTCAGGAGAAAGAGAAGCAATGTATCAGTGAATATAAAAGAGAGTTATCAGTGATAACTGAGCTGACATTTCTCCAATGTAGGTTTTTAGAACCTCTTACAAGAGGCAGTTTAATGTGTCACTACAAAAAAAGAAAAAAAAAAAAGGTTTGGAATTTGGAAATCAAACACAGGAAAGGTCAGCTGCTCAAGGATGTGATGAGACCTAGTTTTACCTGAAACATTTCTTTAAAAATGAATCTCAGTATGAAGATTATTTTGCACTTTGTGGATGTTTATATACAGGTTCATGATTGCTGGGAATTAATTTAGCAATATCTGTAAACTAGAGTCACAAACTATAGGCCTGGCAGGTGCTGAACTTCCACAGATGGTTTGTGGTGAATACTTGTGCCTTTGAGGACAGCGCGCCAGTCTAAGGTTTAAGGTGAACGTTCTCCCGTGTGACCCTGAATTGCTGGGGCAGAGCTCTCTGCCATCCTCTGGGTGACTTTTCAGGATAACACTGGTTACTTCGCACTGCTGCATTGCCAGTTGGGGTGGAAGTGAAGGTTGGTGAAGCGGTAAATCGCTCCGGATTGCTATAAAAGGAAATTCAAATCCGTTTCCTGTGGACAGGCTCCCAAAGCTTTTATCTGCCTTTATCTGCCTTTCCAGGCTTGTTTTTTGACATCACCTTCTCCTCCTCACTCCTGGTGGCCCTGTGAGAGCCACACCTCTCAGGTCTCTGTGGTCCTTCTGGTTCTCAGAGCTTCTGTCTGCCTGCACGTTTCCCCTTCCCCTCCAGCCAAAGACCTAGCTCGGGGGACTTCCTGTACAAGTTACCTCGGTGTCCCCCGGAATGGGCCCCCTCCTTGTGTCAGCTGCTTCTTGTCCATACTTTCCCTTTTCCAACTTGCTCCTGTTTGCTTTCTCAGACCTCAGTGGACTGTGAGCCTCATGGAGACAGTGGCCAAGGAAAGCTTTCTTCTGACCAAGGAAAGCTTTCTTTCTTCTGCTTTCTGTTCCTGTTCTGGTTTCTGGCATGGAAGGAAGCCTCATGAAGATTCACTGAGCAGGTCCAGGGATACGGAAGGAGATGGCCATAGGTCCGCATCTGTAGCTGGGGTGCAGCGGGATGGATTTGGGGTGTCCTGTACAATCCAGGATCAGAAGAGGCAGGAACGAGGGTGAGTGAAGATGGCTGGAATCTTCACGTTCCTGCTGTTCCCAGTGTGGTCACACCGGTGGGGGCTGGCAAGTGGCTGCAGGGAAAGTGAGGATTACACCTGGCAGAGGATAAAGGTGCGAGATCTGGGGTACAGGGCAATGGCAGCGATCAGTCAGTGACAGCTCTTGATCCAAGGCTTCCTCTACACCGTGGGGCCCAAGCTGGGCTCCTCCGTGCCACATAGATGCCTGTCCGAGTCTGTGTTCTTGGTAAGCTGCTTCTGAATGCCACGGGTGTTCTTATTCTTCCTTTTGTTCGTTCATTCACATACCCAGCAAAGGTGTGCCAGACATGGGCGCCGGGCATCATGGGGGGAGGGAAGAGCCAGATGGAGCTCAGTCCTCGTGGAGCTCACAGTCTCGTGCTTGGGACTGACATGGTGACAGATGGTGTGACAGAGTGCTTGGGGGACAGATGAAGACCTCTAATCCACCCTGGGGAGGCTGGGGCCTAGGGAAGGCTTCCGAAGAGATGACATTTCAGCTGAGTCTTCAAGGACAGGTGGGAGTGGGGATGAATGGAGGTGTCAGGGGTGGAGGGCATGGCAGGCAGGGTGAGCAACACTCGGGAGGGAGAGGCAGGCAGCTAGGGGCCTGGCCACGGCTGGCTTTGGAGCAGCAGCAGGTAGGACGAAGGGGCAGCAGGGGTCCCTGATGGGAGGGTGGGCAACCAAGCCAGGTGGCGGAGCAGTTGCCGGGTGAGGGGTGTGATTCCTCCTGATGCGGGAAGCCCTGCTGTCCATGGGCTGTCAAGCAGCTCTGCTCACAATCAGCTGCTTTGCCAGTGCCTCTTGGGAAGCCAACAGCCTGGTGAGATTCTCACCAACAGGATCGTCCACATCTGCTGGGTACACAGTCACCCCAAGGCAAGGCCAGGAGGGGGAGGAATTTCCAAGCAGAGTTCCTGGAATAGAAACTGCCCCTCTGCTGGGCATTTCCCCCAAAGAGTTTGGCTGTTGGACTCATCCAAGGCAACGATAGCTTTGCACGGTTCATGTCACCTCCTTTTCCTACTCCCCCCACAAAGGTTTGATTCTGTGCACCATTGACCCCTGGCTGGAGAGGGCTAAGCGCAGACCCAGTGCGCAGAGCGCCCATGAGCTCCGTGGGACCGGAAGATCGAGCACTCTTGCGTGCGGAGCTGGTTGAGCATGGAAGAGGCTGCTAGTGAGAAAGATGTGACTTCTGCCCTTGGGTATCTTCCAGGGGCTCTAGGCGTCACGTAGGGCACTGCCACACGTTCGTCACCAACGCAAAGGGAGCCTTGCTTCCTTGAGGTGAATGGAGCAGGCTTTAAAACAAGTCATGAAAGTTAAAAATGAATATTTTCTTCAAAAACTGAAAAAGCAGAGTGAAAAGGCTTACACTGTTTAGCTTTCAACTCTTCCCCATTGTATTCTCCTCCCATGTTCCACGCATCTGTATCCTTCCAAAGAGGTCAACCTGGGAGACACTCAGATACGCAAAGTCGTCTACATTCCGGGTGAACATTTAGAGTCAACTTATATATGTTTTAACTGCGTGGATATATGGATATATCTACATTTTAATATGGTATGTAATGCATATATCTGTGGTTAATGTATGAGGTAGGATGAAAAACTAGTGAATGATTAAATTTTTAAAAATTTCAGTAGAAGGCACATTACCCCTAATTCCCCTCAAAATCCTCCCCTTTGCTTCCAGTACACCTATCCCATTGTCCTAATCACTCCCTGAAGACCCTTCGGCCTGTCCCCTGAGGGTCTTTAGTTGGACTGTCACAGCTGCCTGGACATCCTGAGTTGATTCAGAACATTCCCCTCTCATGGTCCTTGTGACTTTTTGAAGATGGCATCACAGGGTGCCAGACCTGGTGAAGAAGGAAGATGGAGATACATTGCCATGGTTTTATCAGCTGAAAGTTAGCTTAAGTGGTTGATCAGCAAGGGGTGATCACACAGTATGGTGAACATTAAAGAGAAAAAATGTTGGTTGCAGTGAAAGACGTATTGCCCTTAACCAGTTGCAAAGCTCTCACCCTTGCTTTGAACATATTTATCCCCTCATTTTGGCAATGTGTCTTTGACTCTAATAAGTTTTTCTAAATTGAAACATTCCAACAGTGTTCCATCATGTCTCTCTATAGATGAGTGTGTGTCAATGAATATAAATGTATTTATAGAGTGTTGTGTACATTTTATATTTTGTTTTAAATTGCTTTTCTTATGTGTGTGTTGTATGTATTTTAATTCACATTGCTTTTCCACTTAATAAAATCAAATGGATGTTTTTCTGTGCCAGTGACCATAGCACATCTTTTGTAATGACAGGAAAAGATTCCATCGCCCAGATTTAGTTAACCATTGCCAGTTCTAATTTTTGCTGTTTTAGAAACACTGCTAAAACTGACACCTAAAAATGCATTTTATGTATCATCATTGTATGAAAGGCTGCATTTTAATTAATATATATTTTTTAAACATAAAAAATACGATTTCTTAGTCAAAAGTAAGCATAGTTTTAATTATGAAAAAGCCAAATGACCATGCTAAAATCATACTGGTTTTCATCCTAATGTAATTTATCGAAAACGCCTGCATCCTCACACTTTTGCCAATTACATGTAAAAAAAATAGCTTGCTAATTAAAGGGGTGAAAGTTATATCTCAGCTTTTAAATGTTGGTAAATAATAAGTCTGTGATTTCTTTAATTTTTTATTCATGTGTGTGTGTTGTGTGTAGTAGTAGTCACCCTAGTTTGGGAAGCTGGTGCGTGTTAACATCCTATCTTGGTTATTTCTGGTCTCATTACCCCTTCTCTCCCCTCCTGACCCCCTGCCCCATTTGTATAAATTTGGACTTTTGTTTCCTACAATCTTTCCTTTATTTAGAAGAATGAAATCATACAATTTGCAGGAAAAAGGATGGAACTCCAATCCATAATGTGAAGTGAAATAAATCGATCCCAAATTTGAGCATCATGATTTTTCCTACATGCGAAACCTAAAATACAAACAAATTAAAGAGGGAAATAAAGAAGGATGGTAGAAAGCAAACAGGTCCAGGTACCTTTTAATGGATTCATTGACCAATTGTGTTTAATTGACTTAAAGTGAACATCACTCTTGAACTCTTTTTTAATCCTTTCTTCACTTGATGTGCATAAAGAGTTTGTCTAATGCGCTGAGGTGTTGATGTCATAAGATAATTCATGTAGAAGGAATCCAGGCGCTGCTTAAGGAAAGGGCAGGTATTTCCCCAAGTTGCGCCCGCCCCGCCCAGCCCACAGCAGACGCTGTGCCAGGTTTTGCTCCCAGCCCTGGCTCTGCTAATCCCAGGGCTGGTAGGATTCTGTGTGCTCCAGGCCTGGGGAGGAGGACAGGCCAGGTGGTGGGGAGCCCTCCCCAAACAGGTCTTTGATTTTCTTGCCTGGGCCCACTGAGGCAATTAAGCTGGATCTGTCTGATGGGGCAGGGGATCAAAGGTTTGATGTTTTGATAACTGAGGAGGAGAAAAGCTCAACTTGAGAAGGGGAAGGAAAATCCCCGCAGGACAGGAGTTACAGGCCCCTCAGTGGAGGGAACCTGAGCCAGAGAGAAAGCAGCTTCTCTCAGGCAGGGACCTTGGGGCCATGTCAGTGCCCAGAGCCCTTGGAGCTCTGAAAGGGAACCCCCGTGATGTGCTGGCTCAGCAGCAGGGACCTGGCCAAGATAGCTTAGCTTCACGCTGGGCCACCCAGGCCTGAGCCGGGGGCAGGGCTGCAGCGTTGTTGTGGACAGAGACTGAGGGGACAGGTGCATGGATGTCACCTGTGATGATGAGATGGCAGAGCAGGATGGAGGTGACAGTGGACCGTGGAAACTTATAGCTGGGCTGGTTCCGGTTCTTCTTCCCACCTGTGGGACCTTAGGCAGTTTGCTCCGCTCTATTTTCCTCCCTGTTTTCTCATTTCTGCAGTGGGTTGGCAGTGTTTGGCTTTTGTAAAGTGCACAGCAAGTGTGTGTTTGCCTCACATCCTGGGGTCACCACCAAGATGGGCGGCACAGGCTTTGTCCACTTAAACTCATGCAGTGAACTCGGTCATCTCAAAGTAGAGTAAAAGTGAGAATAATTGGTGTTTTATTGGGGAATCCCTCCTCTGTCACTAAGGAGCAAGGACCGGGTAGTTGATAAAGAACAGGAATTTATTTCTCACTCTTCTGGACAGTGAGAAATAAAAAATCAAAGCACCAGCAGCTTCCTCTTCAGGCAAGGGCTCCATCTCTGCTTCCGAGGTGGCCCCTTGAGTGCTCGGCCCTCCTGAGGGAAGGGACACGGTGTCCTGGAGCAGAGAGAGAGCAGAGAGCTGCAGGGCCCAGGGTTGCTCGAAGCCTTGGGTGCAAAGGTCTCGATCCCATTCCCTGGGGGAGCAGTGTGATTGGCACTGTCCAGTCGCCCCCTGGGTCTTAACACCTGATGTTCTGAGGAGACGCAGGCAGACTCAAGCAGTCCCTCTCTCGCAGCTTTGGGGTATTGTGCCCTTCCTAGCAGGACACGCCACGGCACAGGGTCAGCCACGATTTCCCTGCCCTTTCATTTGTTCCTCTTTTTCCCTTAGAGTTCCAGTCCCACTTGCTTCTTTAACAGACTCAGGAACCATGTCCAGACCTGGAGCTCTGCTGAGATTCTAGAACACACCATGCTTTTTTGGCCTTTGGCATCTCGTTTGCCTTTTCTCAGACCCCAAACTCCACCCTGCACTCCAGCCTCTCAGCCTCTGAATCCACTGCTGAAGTCCAACAGATTTCTCTGTCACACACACAGGTTGTTTTCTTTCCTAGGGAACCTCACAAGGGGAGCGATAGGTTTATTGCTTCCCCTGATGCCCAGCTCCCCAGTAAGAACCATTAATTCAGGGCCAATGTCTAATTTCAGCCCCTGTGATTTGGTCAAGTGCCTAGAAAGGCTTTGACACACGAACGTACAGTAGTGACTCTAAAAATAAATGAACCATCTCCAGTTTACTCGGGGATGAGCATTGGGTTACTTTTCCTCACATACATACCCAAATGTAACTGCATTCATTGGGCATCTTCTCTCCACTGATCTGAAATGTCCTCTTTGCTATGAACTTGATTTCCTGGCAAGTGAGTCCCAATTCTGTGCTCTTTTGCTTATAATTCTCCACTCACCCCTTCCTGGGCTCATCACAGTGACCTATTTTAATGATCGTACGTTGGTGGCCATCTTCATCGCCTGTGTAGGGTAAGTCACCCCCCTGTTATTCTTAATTTTTGTTTCTGTTCATGCACATTATCTTTTCTGATAGATTTTGGTGCTATCTTGTCAATTTCTGTAAAGTATTTGGGCTGAGAGTGGATTACCTTTGCAGATTAAGGTGGGGCTTGTAGACTCTTTGGGGTGCTTCTCCACTACCTCCTGTCTCATTTTAACAATGCAGTAAGGGGAGATCAAAATATTAGGTGAATATTTAACACTGAAAATACTACAGTCAGACACATGGCCATTAGTTCTCTTCCACTTAGCCAGGTTTGTTGCTCCCACACTCGTCCCATTTTGGAAGCAGTTCTTTTGTAAGTGTCTTCATAAGGTGTGATCAAAAATAAGGTGAATGCTGCCATGGAGCATGATCCAGTCAAAGGCTGGCTGGTAAAAACGTGACTGTGTGTCCTCATCTACCTCTTCACCAGATCTGATACTCTGTGACGCTCGGCTCTTCCCTAAAGTCAAAATGACCACAGAAGGGAAAGGTTTTGAATGAATTCAGGGAATAGAGGCAGCCATACAGTGCAACTAAAGACACTGGTGAAAGAGAACTTGCAGAAGGGGTAAGGATGATGGGGTAAGAGTGTCTGCAGCACGGCGATGTGTCTTTCACGATACATTTTTTAAAAATGCAAACATTCACCTATTTTTGAGCACATCTCCTAGCCATGCTTCTAGTTTTCCACACGTAGGCCTCAGACCATCCATATGATTTTTATTTCTACATTTTTCAATGTAGTTTTTCATAGGGTGAATGGGAATTTTTTCCACCCCAGTCTACAGTAACATCAAAGTTAAATTTAACCCTATACTCTTTGGGGATGCCATAGCAACCCATTAGAAAGTGTGTTCTACATCAGGTGCCCTGACAGAAATATCTTCATGTATCCATATCTTGTTTGATCATCACAAAGCGTTACATACAGCTTGATGTGACCATGACAAAGGAAACTACGTCACCTATCAAGGCTCAGGGTGTGGTGTGCAGCCTGGGGTCCATGTGATGTTGGACATAGCCTGTGTCCCCATCTGTGCTACCCAACAAGAAGCATCACAGGAGGCAGACGTGTAAGTAGGACCTACACAATAGCATCAACAGGTCTGCTCCAGATCTTCTGAAATCGCCAGGATTAGAATGTTCACAGAGGCCGGCCTCACTGTGGGCAGCTTGTACCTTCTTAGTGATGCCCGTGTGGGATGGTGTAGCGACTGCACGCACACCTCCACTGACCCTTGGGGTTCCCCTCGCCCCACAGGGCAGCCTACTGAATCTTCGGACGCCCTAGAGCATCCCTCCTTGGGCTGAGCGAAGCAGTTTCCTCCAATTGTGGTTCTGCCGCTGGAAGTCACTGCTCCCTCGCTTGCTCCTCAGAGCTGGCGTTTGGTCAATGGAAACTTTCTCTGGAGGCTTTAAGCTGCCCAAGGACAAAGCCTGTGCTCCACCTGTCCCTGGATTCCAGCACAAGCTTAGGAGAAAATTCTCAGTGAACGTTTGCTGACAGAGCTGACTAGTGGCGTCTCAGACTTACCCAGAGCAAGCCGGTCCCGCCTCCACGCAGTGCTTCCTCAGGGCTGAAGGTGATTTGTCACCAGGCCTCTCTGAGCTGGCTGATGGACCCCAGCTCCGCCAATGGTGTCCTTCAGGCACAGGCGGGAGAATACCCTTACCCGCCAAGGCTTCTGTATGTGGCTCAGTTTGCCAGTGAGTCTATTAGAGTGTGGCATCCTTGGTGGCCCCAGTGCCTCAGCTGTTGTCTGAGAAGACCTAGGAGAACATCATCTTATGCCCTGGGTACATTCTAGCCCTATTCCCTGGCAATCCTACTGGTTTCCAGACTCCTCCTCCCCTGCTCCTGGCACTGATGCAGTGAGGATCCCATGCCGTCCCGGGATCAGCCTCTTCTTTTTCTGCTCGGTCTGGCACTCCAGGAGGCGATCTGCTTTAGGCTTGGGGCTGTTCCTGGGTGGAGCTGTCTGGCTGCCTCTCTGCTCAGAGCCACTGCACACCAAGGCATTCCTTCAGCTGTGAGAACCTGGACTGTCCTTCCCGTCTCCTGAGCGTCGGGTCTCTGTGTCCTAGGAAGCAAGTCCAGCTAGAGGCTGGCTGCTGGCCACTGTAGAGGGGCAGCACTCACAGACACAAGGGAACAATGTGGCTCTTGGCCAAGGCTGAGCCAGGGCCGTGAGGAACACTCGAGTGCTTGTCTCTGTTTGGCTCAGAACCCCAAGAGAAAGCAAACATTGTGTGCAGAGCAGGCTCGTGGGTGAAAGGCCCGGCCTTGTCTAGCGGGAAGGAGTCCCAGAGACGGAGTGTGTGTGTGCGTCTGCGTGTGTGTGTGTTGGTGTGTGCACCCATGTGCGTGCATGCATGCACAGGGCATGGGGCAGCTAGCAGTGGGATTGACAGACAGTGTGGGGAGGCGGGACACAGGGACCAGGGACAGAGAGAGCGCAGCCCAGGCGGAGGTTCCCAGGCAGGGCCTGAGGCGTGTGGGAGGGCAGGCGCAGAGGACGTAGGCCTGGAGGCAGGTGCCGTGCACAAGCAGAGAGGAAGGAGCTCGCATGATCTTGGCGGAAGGGACATTGGCAGGAGTCAACCGAGACACCGCTGGCATCGCATAACCATGGTAGCACCTCGATCTGTGTTCATTTTGCACTCTAGGCAGGGTCTGGGCAGTGTGACCCAGAGCCCAGGGCTGACAGGCAGGTGTGGAAGACCTGGCTCCTGGACCCCGGTGGTGGGCCGAGCATTGCAGAGGTCTGGATCTCATGGAAGCCAGTGCTGATTTACATCCATAGGGCTGCCTGGTCCGTGATGTTAGTGGAAGTTAGCTGCAAAGACAGGAAGAAGAGGCAGCTGCCTGCCACCATCAGCAAGGCCAGTGCCCCTGTGCTGTCACTGCTCTCCCTGCAGCAGCACCCCACACTTGGCTTCAAGAGCGTGGAATGGATGGCCGTGGTCCCTGTGTGACTGGGCAGTACTGTGTTTAGGGTTCACCATGTGGCACCTTGAATGCCCTATTATTAGCATTAGTTTCTTAGTTAAAACAATAAAAATAAAGTGAAGAGTGGGGTGAACCTACACAGCACTCACTGCTGACCCTACAGAAGTCCCTGTCAGCCCAGTGCTGTCACTGCTCTCCACATGATCACTGTTCTGCTGATTCCTCGAAGAACACAGCCAAGTGAGAAAGCAGTGCTGACCCCGTGGGATGGCCTTGGCCTGGTCAGCCTGCAGCTTTGGGCTGCCACTCCTGCCCTGACCATTCTGTCTCCAGGGGTCTCCCACACGGAGCTTAGTTTTCAAATTGCTAATCAAGCTTCTAAGGGCACCTTTGCAGGCATTTATGTGGGATCTGTGGTCCTGTGTCCTGTGGCACTGGCCAAGGCCACATCTCCCTGGACACCTTTCCGCGTGTCCTAGAAAGGGGAGCTGCGTTGCCCCCCTGAAGTGCTGTTTTGGGAGATGACTCTGGGTGTGGTTGTGAAGGACTTTGACCCCTGGAGATGGGAGGGCTGCTGGGAAGCACATCGTGTCCTTGGGGAGCCTTCCTAGAGGGAGGGTGCTGCAGGGCGAGTGCCACCACAGAGGGACTGTCCCCAGATGGAGTCTCTCAAACAGGACGGCACAGTCTCTGGCACAGTCTCTATCCTCTCCCCCAGCGTCTCATGAGAGCCCTGGAGAGGGACCAGGCTGCCGAGTGGCTGATAGGAGTTAACACCCATCAGCCCTGGGTGTGGCTTACAGCTGACTGCAGAGCCTGCTGCCAGAGCCCTGCTGAAGTCTGGTGGCGCTGGGGACCCAGGGCCAGAAAACTGCTCCTCACCAGCGCCGAAGGGTGTGGGAATGGGAACTCTGGCTGAGCTCAGGACTCTCCCTGCTCACTTAGGAAGCCGCTGAACCTGAGTGGCCCCAGGATGTACCCTGGAATGGTTCTGCATTAACCCACAGCTGGCAGCAGTTATGGCAAATTGGAAAACACCACAGTGAAATTGTCATTGTCCTACAGTTAGACCTCTTCAGATTCAAGCTTGTGAGCATCTGGGCTGGGAAGAAAGGGGGAGATGGTGACCTTGACCTTGACCTTGGCCTTCCAGGCTCATCATTCTTCTTTCCCCCAGATGCAGGCACTTTCTAGAACCCTGCCCCAGCTCAGCCTTGTCCCCCAGGGAAGACACAATGGAGAAAATGCCTTGGGACACTCAAGCCCACAGCCTCATAGCAAAGGGGTAAAATATCCCTTTGTCATATTTAACTTTTTTATGGAAAAAAATTGAGATTTGCAAACCATTGTGAGAAATAACAGAATAATAGAAGTGTCATTCCAGACTTATCCACTTTCTCTCCGTGGCAGTGGTTTGGAAACCCTTGTCATTTCACAAGAGTTTTACCACTGAAGTTCCCTAGTTTGACTGGCACACATTCTTCTTATGTGGATTTGGTTTGAGACAATTGTCACACGTATAAACCAATAAACTCACGGTGCTAAGGACTCCAGTCATCCGCAGGTCCCCATGCTGGTCCCCCAGTGCTCCACCCCGCTGTCCCTCAGCCCTGAGAATCATAGCTAAGTTTTCCATCCCTATAATTTTGCTCTTTCAAGAATGTTATGTACATATGATCATGTCGTATGCAACCTTGGAGGAATTGGGCTTATTTCTCTCAACATAATTCCCTCAAGATTTATCTGGGCCCTTGGACAGATCCCTAGTTGATTTCTCTATGGCTCAGCAGCATTTCATGGTACGGATGCCTCAGAGTTTGTTTAACCATTCACCTGTCGAAGGACATCTGGATCCTTTTGCATTTGGGGCAATTATGAATAATGCCATATGAATATTCATGCCCTGGTTTGTGCGTGAACATACGTTTTTGCCCCTAATTATTTTTGCATCCAGGTTCAGAGCATGCCCAGTGGGAAGGAACAGAAGCAAAGAATGAGGGTCAAACTCTGCCACTGACCAGCCAGTTTGAAAATGAGGCTGAGCATCCTCTCTTCAAAATTGCCTGGTGGCTGGAATTAGAGGTTGCGTGTGGAGACAGTCACAGGCGGAGGCCTCCAGAAGGGCCGTGAACACAGCTACTGTTTTTCTATGTATGTCCGGCGTAATTTGGTTTTGATAAGAGGGAAAGGAGAGTCCGTAATGGATACTAACATGCAGACATCACTTCCCACAGACACAGCTGGGGGAGACAGCTGGACACTATCTAAAAAGGCTCGAGTATGTTCACCTACGACAGATGACTGACATGGAAATAACCGTTTGAGCAAAGCAGCACAGGGGTTTGGTTTCAGAGTGAGCAGGCTCCAGAGAGTCTGACGAATTGAGAGCTGTGTGGTGTGGGTACGGGACTGGGCTCTCTGAGCTTCATAATCTTTAAATGTAACAAGGTGCAATTGGATACCACTTTCCCAGAGGGCTGATTCAATGAGATAATACATAAACCCTCAGCACACAGTGGTGGCTGATACAGAGTTGGATTTTACTGTGTAGCTATAAAGTATGAAAAATAATTGTCTTTTTTTTTTTTTGCCCCTGGAAAACACAAGCCTGAAAATCTGCCCTCAGTAAATTATCCAAAATTAAGAGAAAGTTTCACTTTTCAAAGAATTTAAATGCTCATTCACCTATTGGGTTATGAGATAAATATTGATGAATAAAAGTGAAACATAGAGAAAAGTTCTGAAAATACTGGGTATTTCTCAGTGCTCGGCTTTAGGAGAAAAAAAAATAGGACCCAAAGCTGTCTATAGCAGTGTTCGAGGCAGAGAAGAAAAATTAAGTTTCCAATGACAAGATCTGGATGTGAGAAGATTTACTCTTAGGGTGACAACCCTCTGGTTTTTCATTTTGATGTCAGAAGAAAGGGTTACTGACAGCATCCCACAGCAAGACCTGATTTTGTGTGCCTGAAATCACACCACTGGAGATGGTAGAAAGAGCAACTGGCCATCACTGAGGAGGAGCCCTGCAAGCTGAAATGGATGCCAATCACGGCTGGAACCCCCTAAAGATCCCTTGCAGCACCCCAAGGACAGGTACGAGGACACATCCGGTGACTCTGCACACTTAAGGACAAGCGGTTAGTCACTCCTTGGCCCTCCATGCCTGGTGGTGACAATCCCTGCTTCAAGGGTTGCACTGAGAATAAACGTAGAGGGATTAAGGAGATGCCCGGCACGTAAGTGTGCCCCGTATAAAGACCAGTTACTATGGGCAAACAGACGAGAAGGAGGAGTAGGATGTCTGATGATAAGAACCACATGTGCAGCGTGGCAGTGGGAGAGGGAGGCACAGAGAGAGAGGGAAAGAGAGAG